>CM053507.1:63074131-63121490 GCA_028627145.1 Eidolon dupreanum
GTGTAACTACCATCCAAAAAATTTTAAACACAAATATATTGATTCAATCCCTAGCTAAAAATCAATATATAAAACCTGTTAAGCCAAACCTGTGGGTACAGTAATAACTGGGGGAGGAAAAAAGGTTGGTACATAAACTCAGGGGTGGGTAGCTGACAGTCTGTTCTCAAAACTGGGAAGAGACAAGAGAAAACTCTACACATGTTTTATTTTAAAATCACTATTTGGTACCAATTCCAAATGAAAGTGTTTTGTAAAATATTTTCACAGTAGGTGGCATCACTTATCAACTGTAGGAGGGGTGTAGTGGTTTAAAGCATTTGCCTTTATTAAATTATCAAATAATCATTTAAATGGCTTTCACACATTCTGTTCTATTCGAGATACACCTACAAGTATGGCAGGCTTGCCAAAGTGAGGGAAAAAATTTCGGTCGTTTCTGACTATCCAAATACTTATTTTTTACTATCCTCTTTAATCAAATGAGGAAAAAAAATGCAAGTTTGCAAATCCACTTTTGTTCAGTAACAGAGCATTCTAGTGAAAAACCATGTTTCCCCAGTGGAAAGAAAAAGTCTCCCTTTTCTCAATGGGGACAATTTGGTTTCAAATAGACTCTTTATTTAAATGAACCAGGAATCAATTTTACTCATCCTGACATGGAAAAATAAAGATGTAAGCTTTAAAATAAAAAAGAAAATACAACTAAGCATAAGCACAGTGATGTTTATGCATAATAGCACCCACAAACACACTTCCTTTTTTTTATATTCAAAGGAAACAAAATGAACTAATTCTTCTCCTTTTTACATTCTAAATACAATGAATCAAATAGTAAGGTTTCTGATGCTATAAATACTTAAGGGAGAAATAAGTAATCCACCTATAGTTACATTATAAGAAAAACTAGGAGAGCTTTTCTCAACTTTCAAGAAAGAATTAATTTATTCCATACGTCCAAAGAAGGATGGGGCAGGACTAGACAACACTAGAGTTGTCAATGATCTCGTGATTCCTTTAAAGAAACTACAACTTCTGGACACCTCAAATTTCTCCTGTGCATTAGGGAAAAAAAGGATGATAAGCTACTTATCAGGCAATGTTTTTAAAACATGGAGTTGGAAAAAGACAAAGAAAATCCAGGAAAAAGAAGTTTAACAGTTAAAATAATGACAAAGGATGGGTAGATAGAAAAATTCTACATTTTCTTTTGGTGCATAAATAATTTTGGTGGACTCCACTTGATTGTGGTCTATGGAGATATCAAAGAATGTGGGGTATCAGGACTTAGAATCCTAGAAGGTTAGAATGAGAGGAACAGGAAATTTGTCAAAGGGCAAAGAGTTTATACTTCAGTTTTTTCTCCTGTATGAAGGCCACATCCTTTTCTTGTGTGTTCCTTCAACTGCATGTGCAAAGAATTCTGTACCTGAGAAAGTCATATAGCTCAAAAAAGAATTGGTACTTGGTCTACTTCAGAATCACCAGGAATTTCTGGGGTTGTCTAGTCTATCCTAGGCTACTTCTGAAAAAAAGCATGTGTCTAAAAAAGTTAACTCTGAAGAGGCTAGGTGGCTTAGCAAGCTGAGATAAAATAAGAGAAATATGATAATATTAAGATAAATGATGTGTCACAATTTATTAATAGCATTCCATCAGCCAAATTCACATAGAGTAAATCATAGTGGTCAGAACAGGGAGGGCAAACAGACTGCATGCCAAGCACTATCGATTAGCCATGCCTGGCACTCTTTAAGAGAAAGATTCATAGTCCACAGTGAGGTTTGCTGAGAAAGTACTGCGATCAATTAGCAATGTCTGCTGTGAGAACGGACAAAGAGAAGTAGTAAGTTATTCCACCCATCTGCTAGCTATCACTTTATACGACCCCTCAACTTATGTTCCATGTCATTTCCATGGTAGTAAATGGAAGCTAAAGAAAATAAATGTCTTCTCTAAGCAGAAGGCTTATCCATGTCAACAGAGCTCCAAAAGTGAAAATAGAGAATAGAATTCCAAAAAGGAAAATGGTTTCAAATCTGTATCAAGAAAAAGGGCCTCTGATAGGACCCTGAAGGAGGGGGACTTAAGGACACAGGAGTCCATAGCCAATACCGAAATAAACATCAGAGCACGCAGTTGGTTTTATAACTGTATTCTCTGATTCCTGCAGACGCCATGAAGGAAGGACAAGCGAGGATGAGAACATACACATTTTGGGAACACAACAAGGGGGAGGGGGCAGTTGAGAAATTTTTTAGAATGCATAAAAATGGCTTCAAAAAGAGAACTTAAAGCCTTGGTACACCAAACTTCTTTTCAGCCCAAATCAAACATCAATACATGACAGAAAGTTTGCCCTTTTGGAGTGGGCGATGGGAGGTGTTCTTAATGTTCACCGGGATTACAGTTATTATCTTGGGTGTTAGAGCTCCTACCAGCTTTAGCTTTTATTACTGACCTTTGGTGGTACAAGCTCACTTCCAGAAAGTTCAGCAGTGCAGTTTCCTGCATGTCAATTTGGAGAGATGGAGATAGAAGCATATGCTTCCAATTACAAGTCATTAAAATACCTTTTACTTGTATAGCTGTATAAGAACCTCAAAATTTTTTTAAAAACAGGTCTGAACCATTAAATTAAAAAAAAAAATAAAGAAATAACGAAAATTTTAGATAACCAGAGTACTTGCCAAACAGCAGTTAGGAACAAACACCTCAAAATACAACACAGTAAAAGACTAACCATTCCTTACATTCCAAATCCAAATTAATCCAATCAGCGCACATCAACTGCATCTGAGGCCACCTGACAAAATGCACAACCCAAGCATACCAAAGGCTGTCCTCTCAGAACTGACAGCAAAAGCACTGGGAACTGGGCTGTAGGGGTGGAGGGAGGTGGGGGAGCAGGGCTGCTCTTCAAAATCTTAGTGCTGCAAGCTGCACTACCTACGAAAAGTTCTGCAGCCCCAAGGACATCTCTAGAAACAGCTGTTCATTGGTGTCCAGAAGATGATTTGCTAGTGGGCAGGTGTGTTGCAGGAGCGGAGGCTCTCCCCTCTGAGGTGTTTGCAAAGAATGGTTACTGCAAATGAATTGAAGATATTTTCCTTCCCAGTTATGCAAAGGACAAAAGTTACCACTAGCATGATTTTCCTGTGAAGTCCAAAGGGTCGCTGTTATGTCAACTAGGGGTAAGGTGACTGAAAATGTTAGTGTTGTACGGAAAATTTCAAGCAATAATCATAGCCAGGAGCCAGCCAGTGGCCCACAGATATAAATATGCTGAAAACCAATTGATGCTAATGAAGCAGCAGCTTCAAACAGACTAGGGCAGAAGGAAGGGTGAACATCTTCAGCATTTAACAAGTAAGTGGGCGCATCTGGTGCTGGGTACTAATCTTTGCCCAGATCCAGTCTTCCTATGGCTATCTCACATCTAATATCTTGTCTCTTGATTTCTTAAGAACTAAAAAGTAAAGTAGGATAATAGCCCACTTGAATACCTACTTTTGATGGGTGAAGTGACAGCTATAATTTCCATGTGTTCATTACAGTGAGGCTTCCATCTATTCTGATGGGAGAAAAATCTTAGAAAAGACTGACCAACCTTCCCTGCGTTTTTAAGGACTGGCATGGATGTTTAGGTAAAAACCTTACAGGTGTGTAACTCACCTTACCATAGGGTTTGGAGTTATTGGTAATTTACAATTAAAATCACTGTAAAATCATATTTTTCATTTTTTTTCTAAATCATCTGTATAGTAAATAAAATGTGGGCAATATGTGACTCTTTAATGGATACTCATTGTAAATCCTCTTGAAAAAAAATCAAAGGATGTTTTCATAGAACAAACAACATAGCTTCAATTCAGCAATCACTGAATTTTTATGTCTCAGCTCTATCTAGGACATTTGTACTTGTCTCAATAGTGAACATACCTAGTAAGACAGGTTCCTAACCAATACTTGTTGAATAATGTACATTCAGATAATGTTGTTCTCTTTATTTAAAAAACTGTATTTATACTTAAAAGTTTACTTAAGGCAAGATACATTTATATTGAGAGTAGCAAAAAAGACAATTGCAACTATTTACCTAAGAGAAATGCCCCAATAGGAGCCTGTAGTACCAGGACCCCATCTACCAATCCTTGCAGGTTATCAGAGCCCAACGTGGAGTCATTTGGTAACATTCAAGGAATCTCATTTCTTCTCTCTGATGACCTATGCTAATGGATCACTGTAGTGGATAAACCAAGATTTACTGGCATTAAGGGCACGACGTGGGTATAGAACACTTTGCAAGTCCAAGTTCTTCAAAGTAGTGGGGTATGTGCTATATACCCAAACTAATGAGGAAGGACAAGCTGTTGAAAAAAACCTGGGGGATTACTTCCTTAGTGTCTTCCATGTAGAACTATTTGCCACCTGGGGCTTTATCCCAAATACTTCCTGAGCCTCTACTGTGGGCCAGGTCCTCTGTGAAGCACTCTGAATGCAGCTTTCTGTCCATTTGGAGACTGAATCTTTGGGTCACCCCACCTGGTGTAACAATTATCATGTGTAGAGAGGTGAGGCGTACACTCTAGAACTGCACTGTCTCACAGAAAAATAATGAGCACCACGAATGCAAGCCACGTATGTAATTTAAAAACTTCTACTAGCCACATTCAAAAAATAAAAAAGGAACAGGTGTAATTACTTCTAAAAATATATTTCAGTTAAATATACTCCAAAGTATTTTAATTTCAACATGCAATCAATATAAAGGTTATTAATGAGAGAGTTTACATTCTTCTTTTTTCTACTACATCTTTGAACTCCAATGTGTATTGTATAGATATGGCACCTCTCGATTGGGGCTAGACACACTTTAAGGGCTCAGCAGCCACATCTGCCTGGTGGTTCCCACACTGGACACCTCAAGCCTAAGAGCATTTCCAGATGTTGTGTTGGAATAGTTTCTGAATGTAAGAGAAAGGGATGCCATCCACACTGTTATCACTTCACATTCTTGAATTGGGACTGCTGAGATCTGGAGCGGAGGGTCAGTGCTGGGAAAGGAGTATTAAGACAAGGAAGCACAGAGTTTCCTTGAATGATTCCACTGCTTTCTCTACTTGTGGCTTGCAATCGGACAAAAAAGCTATAAGTCTGCACATGTCCACAGGGATACATGTAAACAGCCATAGATCCATATATCTATAAACTCTGTAGCTGATATTCATTCTGTCATCTGTCAAGATAAAAGTAAAATGGACTTCAATCAAAGAGAAGGAGGCAGCATAGTGTCTTCCTCCCTTAAGAAAAAAAGAAAAAATCTAATTTGTGTGTTTGGGGGTGGGGTAGGGGGTGGGGTGAAGAGAAGGTGGCTTCCTTCCTAGAATTTACATCACACCAAAAGAGGGAAATTAGATGTCACAGCTATTTAGAGTACACATTTAAAGTCTAAATCTCCAAAATATAAAATAAATATGAAAGGCTTTAACTACCATAGGCACACAAACTGTAAGTTAACTATCTTAAAGAAATGAAACAGTCAAGCTACATCCAGGTTAGTGGGGAGCATGTAGTGGTAACTACGTGAGTAAGGGCTTTGTGGGCAGAGGACTTGGGGGTCTGAAGCCCCATTCAGTCACTTCGACCTGTGCAGGCATGTTATTTAAGTTGAGCGAACACTGGCTTCCTCCTCAGTGAACAGGGACAAATAACAGTTACCTTGCCTGGCCTCTAAAGTGCATAGTTGCTGCTGTTCAATAAATGTATATACAAAACAGATGTAAGATATAGTTGCACAGTATATATTTATGCACACCCTATATAGCAATATAGTAATACAGTGTGTGTGTGTGTGTCTGTGTCTAAAATGACAACCAGGATTGAAGTACAGTGGCCAGGATTGAGGACTCTGGAGTTTTCCTGAAGGAGTACAAGTCTTGGTTCTAGCCCAACAGCTGTGTGAGCTGAGGCTGCATCTGTATCACAGCTGCCACATCTACAATATGAGACTAATAGCGCCTACCTCAAAAGGCTATTGAGAGGATTCAATGGCATCACCTATGACAAGCACTTAGCATAGTGCCTGGCCCACAGCAAATGCTCAATAACTATCAGTTGTTATTATTGTCTTCACAAGCATTCAGCAACAATCTGAGCTGAAATGCTTCCTGTCTAGGATCGCTCTTGTCTAACTGAAAACACTTGTGAATAGCTTGCACACAAGGAAGGGGCCAAAGGCAGAATGGACTGATGGCATTCACCATCTAAAAACACCATTGTGCACATTTAAAGCCTTTACACTTTAGAAAGCATTGCTTCCTCATTTTTTTTTTCACTTGATGCTCACAAGCCTACAGGAGTAAGCACATTGATTTCAATCAGAAACTAATTCTTGAATACCTACTTTGTGCAAGGCATGATTCCAAGTGCTGGAAACTCAAATAAATATTCCTTGCCTTCAGGAAGCTTACGTTCTTGTGGTACTTCATGTGTTTGCTTGCTTACTCATTTTCGTAGAAGTAGGAAATTTCCCAGTGGGAATATCTGTAAGGAGCTTGGTCTCATCTCAGAAAATCTAGTCTATATCATTAATGAAAATGAAAATTTTCTATACCATTACATAAAATCATTCCTCCTTTCCCTCATCTCCCTCGGTTATATTGAAAACAAAAATGTTACACATTTTTTAAAAATATGACATTGGATATGGAATTATAGCCATACACAAGTACATTATAATCTTTTTTACACATCTTTGTATCCTATGGTACTTTAGAAATTTTATAAAGGGGAAGAAAGAGCCCTTAAAGGTTTACATTTGTCATTAAGTTTAAACTGCTTTAAAACAAACAGCCTGACAACAGTGTGGCAGTGTTTCTTAATTCAAAACAACTGAGATAAGAGATGTTATCTCCATTAGGATTTCCAAAGTTAGGCAAAAATTCCCTGTTCCAGTTTTCACTGTAACCACAGTGAGTAAGCCCAGTGTGTGCTTTGCCATGGCACTACCAGGAAATTCCTGCCTGCCAAGATATTAGAAAAAGGAGCCTCCTGACAGAGAACTGCTTGGGGGGAAGGGATGCAAACCAACTGGCAAAACTTTGGGTCAAGAGGTATATAGAACTAGGCAATGCTTAGAAATGAAGCGCAGGGCTTTTACTTCCAAGAATTGAGGACGGACACAGCCAATTACTCTTTTTAATACTCTCCCATTTGCCGAGGAAGTAGCCTGCAGGAGAGTCAAGCGGCTTGAACTATTTTTAGGCCTATGACCCTTTTAAAAACACAGAGCTAAATCCAGTCCTCAGTTACACCCACTCGGCTCCCACTGGCTTCAGCACTGAGCCACAGGAGGACCTGCTCCTGATGCATGAGAACTTAGTTATGCCCTCTGCATTCTTTTGTTCAAACTGAAGGGTAGTTTACTGGCCAAGGCTATCAAAAGCCACCCAGTGGGTCTCCTGTCTCAAAGAGGGTAGCAGCCATGGGTTTACATTCCGAGGACATCACTGTGCACTGCTAGGATTCTCACACAACTGGATTAACTTATGGCTTTTTTTTTTTTTTTTTTTTTTTTTTTTTTGACAATCCGGGCAGAGGGAAAAACAGAAGTTCATTTTGAAAATGGCAGTCGGTCTATCTCGGTGTTGTTTAAAATTATAATCTTATCTGTAAGAGCCCAGATTTGAAGAAATGTAATATGCGGGCTAAATTAAACTTTTACCTCCAACTAGCATGGGGTAATTACAATAAGGGATCACATGAAGTTCACTGCTGTTAAATGCAACACAATTTGTGCTGTAAACTACAGTATGGTGGGGGGGTAGATCACATAAATAGTAGGTCCCAAGTCTGACCGGGGGGGAGGGAAGGGGGGGTAAGTGAAGAGCATTTGGCATCTCAAATTACTTCAACTGGGGGCTGTCACATCCCATGGAAAGGACACTTCGTCTCCCCTCACCCTCTCTAATCCTTCCTTCTTAAAGGAACACTCAGCAAGATAATGAATCCTTTAAATGTTACATCTTCTGTCGTGTATTATTGTGGTGCAGAAACTCTTCACATCAAACAGTCATCAGGACTATTACAAAGTGGGTTTATAAGAGAGGGGCTGAAAAGGAGCTGTGTGAAAAGAAGTGGAAAATTAAAGCTGAAGCAGTCGAAGAAAGGGCTTAATTTACTGGCATGTACAGTATGCAAATGAGATTACTCTCAGCTTAACTGCATCATTTATGTCCATAATAACGGCATCATCATTACAGGGCTCAAATTAAATTACACCATAATTAGCATATCAAAGTGATTGGTTAAAGTTTAAAACAAATACCCAATTTTGTTAATGAACAGCTGTAATTGTCATGTACACTTCAGTGAAAACTCCCTAAACAAATATATGTTTTAGAAGAGAGGAAGATTTTTTTTTAAGCAGACAGGTCTGTAGCAGAGGTAAATTACCTAAGAAAGAATGACATGGACTATTCTATTAATGTTAATATATGCTGATCATTTTCAGGTAATAAAGCATTCTATCAAAACAACGCTTCGCTTATATTTAGACACCTTCCCTGCTACTGAATGTGACAACCCCCCCAGAAACCTGTTTCCACTTGCAGCAATGATAAAAATGCAGGGGTGACCTGTCTCCAACAAGCAAAGGACATGTTCAATAACATGCTATTACCAAACCCCCATATTTACTGAAAGACATCCGTGTTCAAATCGTGCCGAGTCAAAGCTGATTTTCTCCACATTCCAACCCAAACAGCGAAGAGTGACAGAGCCAGAAAACTTGTGGAATTTATGAGGTAGACCAGAACGTTCTTAAGTTGATGACCTGATAACACATTACACAGCCTCCAACTCAATTTCCCCTCATCAAATCATAGCTACACACTGCAGTCTCAAACATGCAGCTGCACCGGGAAAGTTTTTGCTCTTCCATCATTAAAATAAATCAGGAGGTGCAACTAGCTATTTTGTCAATATTGGCTGGAGCCAACATGCGCATACATTTGATATGTAAAACCATACGTAAATAATAAGCTTATTTTCGAACCTGTTTGTTATAATCATTTAATGTCAAAAGAATTTCTACACAAAAATCAATAATCTCAAGGCTTACATGCACAAAAGCTCTTTGCCTAAGATTCTCCCCATTTCTTAAAAATGTATCCTGTATGTTCCCTGATATATCTGTGCGAGTAGCCATCCGCTGTGAAATACAGCAAGGCGAGGCAAGCCAAAATATATTTTTCCCAAAAAGAAAAAAAAAAGGCACTTTCAAATATACTTAACAAGCAAATTGAATGTCTTATTAAAATCGTATTATCTAAACAGTGTTCAAAAATTTAAAGAAAGTTAGCTTTTCATTTTATTCATCGAGGAATCCATTAAAGCTTAGGCTCTGAAGTCGTATGTAAATTACGTGCCTTTCAAGGTAGAGCGGGGCAAATCCACTCCATCAACTAATGATGAACCTCATTATGTGCAGGGAGGATTCATAATGAGGAAAGAGCCACTGCCAGTCCATGTTCTAACATAAATCCCTGTAAAATCTGAATATCTCCTCGTCTAATTAAAGGCTACTAATTCCAATCACCCTTCCATGGCCCCAAAGTAAAAATAAACCTCTTTAAAAGCACAGACTACAGTTATATTTCTAAAGCAGCCCTCGATTCTGTTTGGACTTAGAACCTTCCACTCAGATATGTTTTACGACAAGCATAATTAGCAGCTTTCTAAGATACAAACTTTGAGGCTGTTCGAGCTCATTTTGGTTAAATACACTGAGTTTCTATTTTTCAAAGAGCTTCACCTTGACGGGGCTACAGTGCATGCACAGAGATGATCTGCAGCCAACAAACCAACAGGAATGTGCAAGCATGGTAATAACGTAAAATAAAATTCTTAGCACTTGAGTTCCGTGGTGAAGCCAAGATATTGAGAAAAAGCCAAGCACTGTGGCATGAACTCGAGATTGCATTTGGATGGGGACATATTCAAATCTTCTTGGGAATGACACACTTGATTCTGGAACAAACTGCTCACTTTTAATGCGGTTTGAACTAATGAACAAGTACAGCCAGCCCAGCATTTCACAAGCCAAAGAACTATTCCCTTCTAATCACTGACTTTGATTTTTTTAAACTGAAAACTATAGAATGCAAACACGACGTTGCCAAATATATTTATTATGATTAATAGCCTGTAATATCCCTCACTAGGGCTTAATTTGTTCTTGTTTTCAATTATGAATCTGCACCACTCTATTCCAGTCCCCTTTTCAGGTGGAGATGAATTTTTTTGTTGTCTTTACTCTATTGTATTGCCAAGCAGCAAGACACAATTAATTAAAAATAGCAAACCTCCACCTTGGCTCTAACAGAGCATCAGATTACACAAAATTAGAGAACGAAATCACTGAGAAATAAGTAAAGGTGTTCAGGGAATTAAAGCAATTAGACCAAAAGAAGAAGAAAAAGTACATATGCCAGTCATCTAAACACACCTTTACATTGAATTCAAAAGAAAAAAAAAAATCCTAGATCTTTTATTTAATTTTGATAAACTAAATGCAGAATCCAACCAGGAAACCTCTGCTGTCATAAATTCAAGCATCCCCAAATGTCTTTCCCCAGTTTGGTAATGCAATGTTCACATCAGTGTGATACCAAGTGTAGAATTTCAGAAGCTAATGAGTCCATTCTACTAAAGATGCCTCCGCTTCTTTAAGTTGCAGAAAAATAAACTCCACTACATAAAAGCTGCCACAGTGCGTGCTCTCTCATCCCTCAGCTCCAAGCATGATCCCCCCCACCCTTTTAGGTCAGCCACTCATGCATTAGAAAGACATCCCTCCCAAAATAACTTGGCCCTCCCCCGAAGCACAGAGTTGAACAACCTACCTTTGTTCTGGAGTTGCAGATAACAACAGGCAAGCCTCAAGACCATGAGGATTGGGAAAAGATCAGGAGAGTTGAAGAAAAAAAGGAAGAAGAAAAAGAAATACCACAAGTGGAAAAGAAGAATTGGAAGAAACAACAGGAAAAGCCTTCTAATGAAACTGTTGTGACTGCCACACCAACGGGGTGTCTTCACCAGTGTTTACACCAGTGAGTACACCTCTGCTCCATCTCATTCACAACTGGTGGCATTTTTTTCTTTTTCTGAATCCATGCATGACAATTAAAAGCAACTGCACCTCTCCGTTTGGGAGGGGGACCACAAAAGACCTCCGTAATATTTCTTTACATGTCTCTATCACTGATGAGCATTAGTTTGAGTGACAAAGGTCCTAGGCTAAATCAACATTCTTACCTTAATGTTCCTAGTAAAAGGCTCCAGGAAACATAACTCATGAGACATCTATGCAAAGATATGTCTCAAGGAATTAATCCAGAGCCCTCAGATGAAGTGAGGGGGAAAAAGGCAAAAGAAAATGCAGTGGCTTATTTCCAAACAAACGCAGCTCAGCCCGGGCAGTGATGGCATAAAAACAGGTTTGCATATACAGAGCTCAGTGGCAGAAGCGAGAGTTCTGTAGGATTTATTTGACACTTATTTTCCGGGAAGCCTTTTGTGGAGTTGTACCGTTTGTTTCTTATTGTCTGAGAGGCAGTTAGGAGCTTTCTCCCGGAGGGGGCCTCTCAACCCCTGGGCTTGGCGGCCTCTGACAGGGAGGTAACCATATTAGGATGTGCATGGTAAAGTAAACAATAACATAGTTGCAATGAAATGGAATTTTTTTCCTCAGCTAATGGTGTTGGGGTCAGTCCTGTCTTTTTAGCCATTCCCACTAATTTTGTTTTCTAGTTCAAAGAGGCCCTACGCCTCCTTTTTTTTTTTTTAAGTGTTAGCTATTTCCAAACATCTGACTGTAAATTTGCTGAGAATGTTTGCAATGTAAGAAAAAGCTTTTAACATCCAAATAAAGATCCTGCCAGTTTAATCATTAAAGGGGATGTGAATTTTCAAACCCTTGTAGAGATCCAAGCCCCCATAGTCACCTCCCCCCACCCCAATCTCTCCCTGAAGGTTAAAATTACTTGGTCATTTAAAAGTACCTTCTAAATAAATCAGATTTTTAAAGAAAGAGACCATTACCTTCATAAAAATTCCACATTCACATACTGTGTCACTGAGTGAAGAGTCTTACCCGTTCATGCGCCTGAAAATTTATTACCTGAAATTTCTAGGATGGTTACTTTTACATGATAAAAGTCTTTCCCACCTCCTCTAACTCCCTCCCCCAAAAGAAAAAAGCAAGTATATAATACTGTTGTAAAGTCGCCCTTTAGAAATTAGCTAATCAAACAAAATATATCAAAAATGAGCTCACGAGATGTCATATAGCTAAGAAAAGTTCAGTAAGTCCAAAGACAATAAAAAGTATGGCTGCTTTCTGGCCACTGTCATTCAGGATGAGACCCGCCCCCACCTCCTCCCCACACCGATGCAGCGAGAGAAACAGTGCCCCCCAAGGTCAGGGCTGGCCGAGGAGGACAGCGGTGAGGATGACACCACAGAGAGTGGATCTGGAGAGAGCGGAGAAGCTCTGCGCGTCAGCCGAGGCCCCAAAGCAAAGAAGCTTCCATGTCTTCATTCGTAGGTGAGAACCCTGGCTGCTCCTGAAAGCAGTTTCCCTGAGAGATCAGCCAAAACGAGTGTTTAAATAGCATCCAGCCCTCCGTGCGCGAGGAGGGGAGGAGAGCCACAGCGCTGCTGCCTGCGAGAACCCCAGAAATCAGGCATCAGGCAAAACACGTGGCATGAGCAGAAGGACACGAGCAGGGGAAGAACGATATATGTAATTAAGAATGAAGCCTGGCTGACTAAACAAATAAAATGCACTTGGCCCCGGTGAAACTTCCAGAACTCAGAAAAAGAGTGCCTCCCCATCCTGGAACCCCTGGGCTCGCCTCTACACTGCCTTGGTTCTTATCAGATCCATATCATACAGAAACCTAAAACCCCTGCTACTCATGTTTTATTAAAACATGTTTAGCATTCTTCTTAAAGATAAGTTTTAACCCCAAATACCCATGAAATTAAATCTCCTATGCCACTTATCTGCACTGCTGGGCAAAAACTAAAGTTGAGCTAAACAGAGAGATAGCAAAATCAATAAATCACATGAAACAAGTAGCAGTTCAAAAGTTCAAAGATATGATGGCCAGTTCAGTGCGTCTTAGCACTCACCCAATAACAACTCGTCTCCGTCACTCCTCATAGTATAGACAATTTCATGGCATCATTTTCATTAGCCTGTCTCATGGAAAATTGCTAGCTATTTATGTATACGCTAAAATAAATTAGCCATTTCATCGAGCAGTGTGATTCTTATAAAATACATTAACACAATACTCGATTTTCCAGTTGGAGTAAATAAATAAATCAATAAATTCAATACAGGGTGATTCTTTTATTGTGCTGCTACAGCTCCCAGCTAAGTGTTTTTATTGGGTTTATTTGTTTCAATAACAATTGAAATGGATCAGTGACCTCAGTGCTAGGATCTTTAAAAAGATCTATCCAATATTTGGGAAAGTATTGTGCAGTACACTCAAATTTATAATTTTATTCAAAATCGTCTTCATTTTGATTATTATTCCCCAACCCAAGTCTGATGGTAAAATTCACAAAGGAGAAATTCTGCCAAGTGTTTGACTTTTGAGGTGTCTCTGTGCTATAGCCCCGAGTCTGGGGATGAGGCTTCTGAGAGCAGTTTCACTGAGCTGTGACCTTCTGCCTCCGACACACCTCTTCTCTGGACAAGGAGAAACGACAGTGGGACAAGTGCCAGATGGCCTCTTCTGTCACACCTTATAGAATGCCATTGATTGTGGCTTGGAAAAGGCCATTTACTTCAACCTCTGGGGGAAAGACTGGGGTATCATGACTGCAGGGAAGAAGAGAGAGGTGTGCTGATGCTGTAAATAAAATCAGGCCGAGGGCCCGCAAGTAGCTCTGGAGGCAAAATGGAACCACCACCAGGCATGAGATTTTCTCAGAGTCACTGGCACAATTAAAATAAAAGGGGAACAGAGTCATGGATATCCATTGTCTTTGCCTGCCTGACATCCCCCGCTCCTCTTCCTCTGGTAACACCGGCCTGATTTTTCTTTGGGAAAATGCTCTATTCCCTACTCCTACTCCCTGTAGATCACAGGAGGTTGACGCTGATCTCCTAGCTCCAGAGGGTGGAGCCATAAACCAAGTCTGACTAATCAATGGGTTTCTCTCTGCTGGCCACACTGACTGGCTGATGAATGGACATGTCCCAATCCAGAACGATACACGACTGCTAGGATTCTGCAGGAACTACTGAGAGAGAGATTCTCCTTTTGCTGGGCTTTTGAAAGCTTTAAGAACATGGACTGTGCTTGTCCCCACAAAGAGAAAGCTGACTGAAAAAGGCCAGGGCATATTAACTCAGAAGCGAGCACAAGAGCAGGATAGATTCCTAACAAAGCCCACAGAGAGCCATCCTACTCGTGGGCTTTTTAATTACATGAGCCAATAAAATTCTGCTATTTCCTTAGCCGGCTGGAGTTAGCTTTGAGTTATCTGCAACCAAGAGATACAATACAGGAGCTCGAAATAGACATGTGTTCTATACGTAGTTCTCCATCTCTATAATATATATGTTAGGCCTTATAGGAAAGCAAACCAACTAAAAACACACAAACCAGCAAATTCCCACAGGTAATACTCAAAATCTGTAGACCTCACATGTATCCTTTATAACCTGATCATCAGCCATGTTCTTTTCTAACACTGAAAAGAGTTGGATGAGTAAGTCAGGACCCACAATCAGAAAGAACTCAAGATGGTCTCAAAGCAAACTAAACTAGAGATCTAAAATAAATCTAGCATGAGGTCTAATACAGACTTAACAAAAGCTCTTCTCTAGGCCCCTGGTGGTGGTAGTTCAGGTCGGGGATGGACCAATACATCAGTTTAGATGAGGAGACAGTTGTCTCACACAACAGGCCTTATGTCTCCTGACCAGATACATGGACAAGGAATGAAGATCTGGTTCTTTCATCCTCCAACAGTAGGAAGTTGTGTTGGGAATGCAGAGGTGGGATGGGAGGTCCTTAGTCACTGACCACAAATAACCAGTGAGAAGATTAGAAAGAAAGGGTTGTGTGGGTCCTTGAAAAGAGGCCAACATGAGCCTACCAGCCCTGATACTTTCTGAATCCCTTTCAAAGACCCTTTAATGTTCATATAAAAATTACTACAAGTTTGACCAAATATTCTTAACTTCAGCTTACTGAAGTCTCAATATGCTAAACAAACTATAAAATTATTCATTGAGACATAATATTCTAATATGGCAAGTGTTAGAACTAAAGTTCTATGCATAATATTGACAGAAGTGAAGGAAAGTTTACAAATTCATAAATCATCCTTTAACTTTACTCTTATGTTGGTTCTTTAATCATTTTAAAAACTACCATTTACTGAATATCTAACTGAAGTAGAAAACATATGTGTCATGGAATTCTTACAATATTTTTCCCATTTCACAGATATGGCAAATTGAGACTCGGGTTAAATGATTTACTTAAGGTCACAAAGTGAGTAATGGGCAGAGTGAGAGTTCATTCAGGTTAGTCAGCATGCAAAATGCACAGTCTGCTCTATCCCTGTCATCCTCCTTTCCTTTCTGCATTGTCATGAGTTCGGTTTTTCATTATACTATGCCATTAATTCTTAAATCCCTAGTGCCTAAAACCAACTCCAAGTCTAGAAGAAGATATAACCAGTAAAAACACACAAAACACAGTCATAAAATTCACCACATTTTATGAAGGAAATAGACATGAGGCGAGGATGATAAAACAATGGTAGGGTCTGGGGGAGCCTATTTAAATAGGCTGAACAGAAGGGGTCATTAGAATAAGTGACATTGAAGCTGAGGTGGAAGGGGTGAGATCCTGCCTGCCTGCCTGGCTTTTAGCCCTGGCTCCAGCCCAGGCAGTTTGGCAAACCAGGGCCCTGATTTCCTCCACAGGCAGGAGAGGACCCTAGATTAATACAGTCAGCCTTTCTTGGACCTAGTAACCATAGTAACACAATAACAATAATAATAAAAGCTACTGATGACTTTATTCTTAATATGCCAGAGGCTGTACTAATCACTTTATATGCATTTTTTCATTTAATCTTTACATAACCCTACAATATGTGTACTGTTACTAAATCTGCTTTATAAGGAAAAAGACTAAGGCACAGAGAAGTTAAGTAACTTACTCTTGGCCACACAGCAGCTAAGTGGCAGGGTCTGGATCTGAACCCAGCTTTGGTTGGGATATCTGATTCTTAAAGAAGTCATATTGGCATTCACCTGCTGCCAAGAACATCTGTCAGTATGAGCCTCGGTTGCTTACAATGATATCCTAGCTACTGATGCTGGCCTGGAATGAACAGCAATCCAGCCCCTAAAACACTAATTTAGATGTGGCTGGCTCCACTCAGTATGCAAAGAAAGGGATAGCGAGGAGGGGAGAAGGCATGGGAAGGAGGTGGAAACACTATAACCCCTTATTTTTCTAACCTCAGCTGGATGAGTGTCAAGTGGACTGCCCAGGTAAGCCCTATGGATCCTACCCTGCCTCTAACTAGGGCCATGGAACTTGGAACAAGTCTTTTCTAGACTTTATCTCAAGTTTTAATCCTACTTTGCACACATATATTATATCCTAAACATGGACTACCTAAAATCTTGGTAGTGGCAATTTCTTAAAACTCTAGCTGAGGACCTGGAGGCCAGAGGGGTCTACCCACCCTGGAGGGTAAAGTTTATGAACCCCAGTACGACTGACATTTTAGGCTATAACCTTCATCATGAGGCTTGTCTTGCACACTGTGGGATGTTAGCAGCATTCCGAGATGCCAACAGCATGATCACCACCCCAGTTGTGACCGAAAGAAATGTCTCCAGATATTGCCAAATGTCCCCTGCTGGGGAAAATCTTCTGGTAGAGAACAACTCACCTAGAGAAACATTGCCCAGTAGGATTTGCTGTGGGGATGGAAATATTCCAGACACAGAACACGGAAATGTCCAGTGCAGTAGCCACTAGCCATCTGAAGCTAATGAGCATTTAAAACATAGCTAGTGCAATAAAATAAATTTTTTAATTTTTGTAATTTTAATTCATTTATATTGAATAGCCACTCATATCTAGTGGCTACTATATCTTGGACTGTGCCGTTTAGAAGTGTCACCAAATTCCCACATTCATGAAGATATGATTCTCAGCAGATGGGTATTTGGTTCCCAGTTGGAGATTCTACATATTAATTTTGTAATTAAAAATTTATTTTCTTAACAGAAATCAATAAACTCTCTAAAATTCAGTGGTTTTGGCCATGACTTTTTAAAAATTCTGTTTTTAATCTGAATCTTTTAATTTTTATAGAAAATGACATCTAATTTTTATACAAATTCTAATCACACTTTTGATTAGAATTGTAGATTTATTTCACTGAATATCTTGGGTGAGACATCTATGCTCATGGATTAGAACCAAGTATACTCTTTAAGAAGCCAGTTGCAAAATAATTGTTTTCACTGTCAGAAAATGTACTTGTTACTCTTTTTGCAATGTATTGCCTGTAAATGGGGTCTTTGGAGACATTGGCTATCCTGGAGAAAGTGCTCTGCTCTACCAACACAAATAACTCATACCATTTGGAGCAAGTGACATTACGAAAGGTTTCTTAAATAGTAACATTCCTCTACTCTGTCCTTCCCCTAAAAACTCCAAAGTACACATTTTCAGGTGGAGCTTTTCCCTGTAGCTCAAAGTGTGATGAATTTTTCAGCTTAGGGAGAAAGATTAGTATTGATGTAACAAAGTGACTGGAAAGCCAGCCTCACAACATTATAAATACATCACAGCTGTCAGGATGTTTCTTTCACAATGAGCAAATACAGAAGCAAAGATCATTTGGGGGGGGGGGTGGCGGAGGGTAATCATAGCCAACACCATATGCAGGGTGTGAAACAACCAGAACTATAGCTTTGAGCAGGAAGCTGAGCCATCCACAAAATATTTCTTGGGTAATACACAGAGAGCCTGAGATGGGATAAAGCCTGATGATGAAGAAAGTAAACAGAGTGTTTGAATTACCCACCCTCCTTTGATACCAAGAAATTTCAGCTTTAGCAATAATGTGGGAATCCAACACTACACTGTCATTCTAAATAATAATGAAAATAATAACATTCATTTCCTTTACTAGGCACAATCTAGATTTTAAGTTGGCCTTATCTGGTCAATTATGAAGTGTTATTCTATATGTAGACAGTGCTGGATAGTTATTCAACAGCCATTCCCAACTCTTTCCCTCCCTTCTCCTACTCTTAAAGCTGAAAAAAATGAGATATTCCCCTGCCCAGCTTTCTCTGCAGTTAGGGATAAACATGTAACTTAGTTCTGGTAAAAAGATATAAAGGGGCACTGTTTGCAAATATTCTTCCTCCTTGATTGGAGGAAAAGGACACAAAGAAGTCTCTCTCCCTTTTCCTCTCTTTCGCCCCTCTCTCCTCTCCCCTTTCCTCTCCCTCTCCCTGACTTGCCACTTTGTGCCTTTAAATGCACTATGTAAGACATAATGCCTGGAGCTTTAGCAGCCATCTTGTGGCCATGAGAGAAAAGCTAAAAGAGTCATGGATATGTCAATCCAGCAATCAGATATTATTCAAATGCTTAACCACTATTGGGACTGCCTACCTTCAGACTTCTGAGTAAATAAATAATAAATTTCCTCATGTTTTCAGCCACTGTTTATGAGGTTTTCTTTTTACTAATAGGTGAACACAGGCTAACTGATATATCCTAAATCCCAGGAATGACAAGAGAAAAATTACTTCCTTGAGGGAAGTAAATTAATCAAAGTGTAATTAGCCAATTTTCCAGGTATCTAAAAAGACTCCCTTGTCACTGAAGGAAGTGATTCTCAATCTTTTAGAGGATCCCTGAAGAAAAATACTACCTCATATCAACTATATGACAACTCTGCACAAGACTTTTACTAAAGTTATTTACTTAAACTACCTTCACCCAATTTTCCATGAACTCTACATGGTAGGTACGGTGATTATCCCAATTTTTGAGCAGAAGTAACAGAAGCTGAAAGAAGTGGAACAAGTGTCCTAGGCCAACAGCTGTTACAGAAAACTCGGTCACAATAGGAAAATAGTTACATGCATGGCCACAACTGCAAAACGTGGACAACCCCAACCAAGTGATAAACATTCTTTGTTCTAAGACATAACAGCAGGATCCCAGACCCAAGGCACAGTGCAGAGGCTACACAAAGCACTATGAGCTGTGCCTTGGAGCACCAACAGTGCAGCAGTAACTCAAGAAAAAATTCTTTGGCTCATCCTGCAATAGCTAATGATGCTCCCTGAGAGGTGACAGCAGCACCTACACTGAAGTCATCATCATAAACAGGCAAAGGTGTTCCTTCAGTGTTGTCTGTCTCCATGCCCTGGATGGAATGGAATAAAAACTGCAGCACATAGTGCTTGCAGATTCCCCCAATGTTTTAACACCAAAAGGTAAAAATAAGCTTCCAGAGATGTTGTACAAAGGAAGCATAGGTTAGAAAAAAATAGCTTGGAAATACTGAAAGGCATGTAGCATATACACTGGTGTGAGGAGTGGGGCATGGAAAGGTAGTATGGAGCTCAGAGTAGCTAAGAATCATCAACCAGCCTGGTTTTATAATTCCTAGCTGTGTGATCTTGAGTAACTAGCTTGACCTCTCTGAGCCTCAGGTTTCCCATCTGTAATATGAAAATAATAGAAATAACTAAACTTTTTGAGCTGTGCTGAAAATTAAATTAGTGATACATGTCAAAGTCCTCACCTAGTACATAGCAAGGGCTCAATAATTGTTAACTATCATCATCATCAGTATTGAATGATAATAAATTGCAAAATTACCATAAGGTGCCTAGTACAGTACTTGGCACACACTAGGTACTCAATAAATGCTCTTCCCTTGGTTTTCCCACCTCTCTTCCTCCTATAAATAACACAAAGATTTGATTCTATGTGATGCCTTTACTGCAAATTTAAAAAATATTAATGAATTTGTCCCCCTAATACTGAGTTTGATGTATGGTAGATACCAAGATAAACAAAGTGCCCATGGACATATGCTTACCTTATTTAATAAACATGTTAAATGAAAAAAGACAAATAAGTATGTAGTCACTGAAAAATATTTTAAAACATGTAACATTAACATTTATATATTTTCCTACATTATACATGCAAGGATACCCCATTTATTAAATTTCTCTGTATTAAGAACAGAGGTAATTTTAATTACTGAAATGTATGTTTATAGGTCAAATTTTCTGCTATAAACATGTACTGCTTATACAATTGGGGAAAAGGCGTTACTTTTCAAAAGATAAAAATGATAAGCACAATCCCTCTCCTTTCTACCCTCTTGAATTGATTCTCTAACAGCTGATAATTTGTCAACCTCATAAATGTCAACAGATCTATAAGAAATAAAAAATTTTCTAAACATTTAACTAACCAAACCTCCAGGCCCTTAATAAGTTACTGTTCACTATTTTTCCTCCTTTCTCACTTCCTCTTCTTGGGAATAAATTCTCCCCCGGAGTTTCAACTCTACCTTTCTCTTCTCAGGGGCCATCCATCAATTCCTCTGGGGTTAACTAAAAGTCTATAGATGAGCTGGGAACACAGAAAAAAATAACTCATTAAGAGTTATGGCCACTGGATTGTTCTCCTTCATAGAGGTTCTGTAGACTGGTATCTTTTTTTGCTAAAAAGTTTTTCCTTTTTCATTGGCTGGCCTCAAAGAGCCCTGTGAACACCAGGACTTATGATAATCAGTGACACACTTAACTGTAGCATATTAATATTTATGATAATGCAATCTTTCATTTGGGTGATTGAAAAGTCCCTATAGTTCGACATACAGTTAGATATACACTGAATGCTTCATCAATCATAACCATTTTTATTCTCGATCTAGAGCAAAAATACTAGAGAAGGTGAGTTTCAACTACACACCAAAGAAGACTTTACTATTAGCCCTGAACATTTTTTCTCACATTTATTCATTGGATTCCCACAGTTTCTGCATAAACAATCTATTCATCTGCATTTTTCACCACAGCAGATCTTATCTATAGAGTAAAAGGAAATCCATGTTCATACTTTTCCTATACGGTCAAATCTTCCATATCTTAAAGAGAGAAGAAAGCATTTCTCATTTATGAACTAGACAAAATGCCCAACATCTCAACATCTGAAATACTTGTGAACAAGCAGCTTGAGAAGGTCACAGCAACTTGGACTGAACTTAAAAGGAGGATTTAGAACTAACTCATACGGAGAACCAATGAGCCTACTACAATCAAACAGTGAGTCAGTGATCACACCTACCCCTAATAAATGCACTTAAAAGAAACTACACCACCTCTCCATTCCTGTAAGGGCTTGTCATAGTTTCATGGCCAAAATCTTCCCACAATTAACCTTGGACCTACAGATCATGAGGCAAATCAAAATGGAGGCAGTGATCAAAGCAGTCACTGTCCAACTTGGCCTGGTTCTACCACAACTGCAATGATCTTCTAAATTAGAAACACAAGATTTATTTTTTTAGTTAAGTACATAGTAGGCCCTTATCCACTGTATCGTCCTCATGTGCAACACACCAATAAATACAACCACAAACACATAAAAACCTGTTCCCAAAAATGCTTTGCTTGGAGTAGGGAGAATTAAGCCAATACTCACCTCTCTAAAAATGCACTCCCTCACACACAAAATCTAACATATATTCAATATTTATATTTTGATTTTATGACCTTTCTTCACTTTTATTCTCTTGAATTCACTCATCTTAACAATCTCCTTTTAGGTTAATAAATTTATGTTTTTATTCCTAGGTCATTTACAGGTTGATCTCTTGAGGCAAGGAAACACTGAATTATTAGAATTTAGTGTAGAGATGCTTCCAGGGTAAAGGTTCTCTGTTTATTAGCACAAGAAGTGCATTCAACTAATTTGACTCATAAGTCTGATAAAATCTCCCTGGAAAAACTGATTCTATTATGATGAAGAATCCTTTGTGATGAAAAATGAGAAATTTACACACTGGATTTTATTATACTTTAATTCTTACAGGGTCTGAAACGAAACTCAAGTAAGCCATCTTTTAGATGTTGGAAAATGGCAAACTTTCCCGCAAACTACATGCAAGAAGTAATTAAAGTAAATGAACATGAAATTAAACAGCACCCCCGTAAAGTAAGATATAAAAAAAAGATTATTAAGAAAAAAAAGACTGTCTTCCTGCTCTATATTAATCTCATGAATTGTGCAGTTACTCTATTTCTTTTATTATTTGATGATGGGTTTTCAGAACTCAGGTTTTATTAGGACTTGCTAGAAGAAGGTCTTCAGTAGTAAGCTAGTTACAGGTCTGAGTATGTTATTACATCTTTCCCAGTGACTTAAATATTAGATGAACTCATACAAGGTAAAGGTAGGCTCATCAAATTTGTTATGATGTGAAGCTGGAATATTTCCTAATACCATCAATGACAGAGTCAAAATGCTGGTCAGAAAGGAGGTCTAAAACTACAAAAGGTGGGACTTTAGGGAGCAAAACTCTGCACCTCTCTTCAATAAACACTACTATTCATGTAGCATTCAGGAACAGCCGATATTTGTTGAATTTTGGGGCTATCTAGAATCCATTTCAATTTCCCTTTGCGGAATTAGCCCCCCAACTCCTCACTGTTGCAAGCAGGGTGGGACTCCTCAAAGTCCCCTATACTTTCATAGCCATAGGGTAGCTACACGACACACACTAGGCCCATCTGATTCATCTAAGCAGATTGATGTTAGGATAGAAAAATGTTTGGGGAGTAGTGATTTCAGCAGTGACACTGATGAACTGGTCAAGGCATTTGAGCTGCCAATATACTGGCGTTGTCCTGCTTCCTATCCTTTCCCAAACTTCAGTGCATTCCGTGAGCTACTAGCTATTCCTTCAATCCTTTTCCTTTAAGAAGGCCAGAGGTCGTGTGTAACCAAAAAGTTCAACCAGTATGATAAGGAGATCCTTGCTTGACCTTGGTTCACAGGAGGAAGCTGAGTTTACTGAACCCATGTTCAGATAATTCACAATATACAGATATTGGTTTCCCATGTTACATATGGCTGCTCCAAAATTCAACATAAAACTTTGGTCAATGGTCATTAAAAACAGACCAGTGTCCAAATCTTTCTTCCAGTTTTCTGCAGCAGTTTTAGAGGTATTTAAAAGATACAGAATGGGTAAAAGAGGAGGTAGATAGAAAGAGGAAGTTTCCAGGATGAAGGAAGATGAAGAAATTGAGTCATATGAGTATTTATTGAAGGGATGTGTATTCTTAATCTGGACTTCCTGGAACCATAGGAACCACTATTGTGTGCTGTTCAGGTATCATGGTGAAAAGAACACAGACTTTAGCATTAGGCATCCCTGAGTGCAAATGTCTGTCCTTCCACTTAGCAGCTATGTCACTCTGAGCAAGTTATATAATCTTTCTGGACTTCAGTTTTCTCACCTGTAAAATGAATAATAATCATACCTATAAATCATAAACTAGTTAGCAGGAGCAAAATTGACAATACATACAAAATATCTAGCAGTCTTGATGCACAGTAGGCCTTCAACAAAATAATTTTATTACTGTGCTTAGCAATATCCAAGGAGCACCGACTCTCTACCTAGTGTGCTCTGGGGCATTCAAAAATAAGTTACATAGGTTCTTACCTTCAGGCAAGAATATGTGGCTTTCAAATCTGACAAGAACACAATAAAATACAGAGCAGACTTGAACAAAGGTTATAATGAAATACAAACACACACTTGTGGGAGTCCAGACAAAGAAGTGAGTCACACAGGCTGAGTGAAATTGAAAAGGCTTCACAGAAGTGATATCTGAGCCAAGCCTTGAAGGATGAGTAGGATATTATTAGGTATGAGAGAAGGAAAAAAAGAGGTGGACTGGCATCCAAAGCTGAAGGAAGCAATCACGCAAGGGTAAAATAAGTCGTATAATGAATGCTTCAATAGGTCAAGGACAAAGCTGGAATCTATCACACCTGTTTCTATCCTTAACTCCTAAAGAGGGCCAGACCCACAAAAGGTGCCTGGTGGCTATTTTGCAGAAGGCTAGACTAGAGGAATAGACAGACAGAATGGGCCTGGGTATGAAGAGCCTTGAAGGCCACACTAAGCAGCTAAGCTTTCATTCTATAGTTGGAAAGGCAATGGCAAGTAAAATGGAAAGCAGGAAAGATACTTCAAAGATTAACTAAACAGGGCTTTGGCAACTGGTAGGATATAGGACGTGAAAGGAGAAAAGCAGAGAACTCTGATTAGGCTTTAAGTCTGGGAATATATTTTTTTGAACTGAAATGATTCTGCGTCTAAAACTATCACTGATAACATCCACAAATTTGGACCACAAAGAAACCTTTCGGGCAAGAGCCCTAAGAATGTGATGAGCTACCTCATGAGAAAGTATGTCATTCAAAGCCTTCCAGTAGAAACCAGAAGAGCCCAGGCTTAAGGATACTCCACTGTGTGACCTCGCAGAGGTTACTTCACCTCTCTGTGTCTTAGTGTTATTATCTATAAAATGGGGTAAGCATCAGTATATATTTATAAGGTTGTTAGGAGGACTAAAAAGAGAAGCTCTACATAAAGGATTCAGAACAGCTCCTAACACATACAAAGTGCTTCATAAATGTTATCTGCTATAATTCCTATAAAATGTCTACAAATTAATAAAATGTCTATATATGAGAAGGCATCCATCACTTAAAATTACATATTAACCAACATGGGGAGTGCTTCACTATGTGGACTCAGCCTGCTAGTTATGTCCAAAGCCCCTCTGAACAAGGGAGCCTAGATAACCCTCACGGGTAAGCGACTTAAGGCCAAGGGTGGTATGGGAGTTCTGCTGGAGGCTGAGGATGCCTCCCAAACAGGTAGGGAAGATAGGAGACCAGGTGAGGAAGAAGCAGTAGGGAACTAAGGATACTTTCTAACATTTAGAGAAAGGAAAAGGGGTGCTAGAAGAAACCAGCACATCATCCTTTTTTGTTCTTGTGTAACCCGAGTGCCCTTTTGGCCATGTTTTGTCCATAAATTTATGTGATGGTTCATTTCTGTCAACTAGTATACATGTTTGTGTTTTGTACTTTTGGATAAAGTCTGTTACTCATTCATGCATTCCTAAATACTATATGTAATTCTAACTAACTATTTCTGTTTCATATTTGGCCCAATTTTTTTAACCCCCTATTTGGGGGTAGAAATAAGACTAAAACTTAAAGGAAAGTAAAAGAGCATAAACTCAAGGCAAAAATAATTAAAACATGCATGGATGATTAGGAAGGATAAAAAAAAATCCTGAATCAAAATGTGTAATTCAGTTGATTTCCTTTACTTCCACATTAAACACACAAACAGGGATGTGTCTTAAATGTAGAAACCTGAAATTGAGTAGCATCTCTGGGTCACCTCAAATTTAAAATGAAATCTGCCCCTCACAATCAGAATGCATCATAGAGAATGAGCGAAGTGGGCAGCTGTACTGAGGGAATCAAGGAAATTTCACTGGAGATGTGGCACTGTCAGCATTTTCAGATGGCCACCAACCTGCTAGAGGTGAGAAAGGACCTTTAAGAGGACCTAGTGTTAGCAGCCTTCAACCTTTCTACTTATTTATTAACAGAGGAGAGCAGAAGTTGAGACCAAAACCTGAATTAGAATTTAGGTACATCTCCCTTCCCGAAGCACAAAATGCTAATAAAGTTTGGAATTTGTTAAACTATTAACTGTATTTCCTTCTTTTGGGTATCCTTTCAAGCTAAGCAGGAGTACCCCAGGGCAAATTAAGATAAAACCGAAAGAGCCCCTTAAAATAAATATAGTTCAAGTCAAGAAGGTAGGGTATTATACAACCTATCATTTACAGTAATGCAGTCCCTTGCAAAGCTGCCATATAGTCATATAGTTAAGGTAATTATCTTACAGCACATTAAGTTTTAGACTGCATTTTATATTTAATAAATCTATATAAATAATGCCACTTTTAGTAAATTATCAGTAAGTTTTTAACACAATATAAAACACATTAATAAAAAAATTAGTTTTTTTAAACTTTAATTTCCAGTTCTGCAATCTGGAACTAACACCAATTCTTGTACTCTCACATAGTTAATTAGAAAAACATTAAAAATGAACAAAATGGTAATCTCACAAAAAGAGACTTTTATTTCTGAAAGAACTAGATCAAAGTATTATAACAGAATCTACATTTGCTAATATCTGATGTAATGCTATGATTAACATGACATTTTTCCCCTTCTTAGAAATCGACATCTACATACTCACTATTAAAGAAGCACAGAATAGCAAGACAGGTTACAAGCTCTGTAGACCAAAGCTCTGTTACTAAGAAGTAGTCTAGAATGACTGTAAAAATATTCACAAAATATTCACAGACTTCAAAATGACTCTATCTCTTGGTGGTTTGCTCTCCTAAGCAAGAAATACTATGCTATCAAGGAAACATAAGCTGAAAGATTTTTCCATTGTGAACTACTCTAATTGGAATCATCACAGGTTCAAAACAAGGCCCAAATGCAGAGCCTATAGAATATTAATTTCTCAATAAGAAAGCACACGAGTTACGTGTAAATACACTTTTGGAACTGCCCTCCACACAAGTTTTTATTATTATTAAGTACCATTTATTTATTCATTCATCTATTTGTTCACTCAATAAATGTTTGCCAAATCTCTACCATATACCAGATGCTGAATGCAAAGACTACAAAAATATGTGAGCCCAGTCTGCACCATAACTTTAGAAGGGGAGAGAGAGTTAGTGTATGCCTAACATAACCAGAAATAAATAAGCAATATAATTTTTATACTCATGGTTTACTTCCAATTTCAAATTTATGTAGAAAAGAAAGAGGCTGCCCTTTAAAAAAAAAATAAATAAGTCAACGGATCAAAAGCATCATTAATCACTGTCTCTTTTAAATTAAAAGGTTCGCAGAAAGGTGGGCACAAAACCAATGTGGGAAACAAATCACTTCCCTTGCTGAGTGAGGGTCAGAGTCTAAATGGGAGAGTCCTCGGTATTTACCCAGCTCATCTCCTGCATAATGGATTCGGAGAAGAGATTTCCACTGGGGCTCTGATAATTTGAGGCTTGGTTTTCGCTTTTTAAAAATGACACCTGGGTGGTTACCCTAGTATTGTGACAGGTTTTAGAAATAAACCTTCCAAGTGTTCTCTCAATAAGGTTCTTGCTTCCCTGATTCGACCTAATAAACAAACCATAAGCCACTGCAAAGGTACTTCATTAATGATGTTTTTGGATGGCCGCTGCACTCCACTTGCAAACTGCTAGCCCTTGTAAAGCAAATGCAAAACATGCCAGTGTACCTGAAAAAGGACTTCTCACAAAGTGACTGAAAGAGTTAAGGAAACCCCGAAAGAGACTCATTTAAAATAAGAACTATTTCAGCAAGGAGCATTCAGGGTCAGTGTTTCCTACCCACCTTGAACTTCAGAACACTTCCATTCACACCCACACTAGTTGGAATAGGTCAAGGTGCAGGGAGAAAAAGCACTGAGTTTTCTGCTATGTATACAAGCACTGAGAGAACTCAGCCTTTGACAGAGTCAGACCTACCTATCCTGTGAAATACCATCCCAGAGGGATTGAAAAATGTTTAAAAACTAAAATAAAACAACAAAACCTAGCCTATGCTATACCATGAAAGCAGGGAATTTCAACAGCTGGTGAGAGGATGTAACCAGAGTTAGGATTCTGGGAACTGGGTTTTTATTGTTCTGCTGCTATTTATTGCAACCTTTGCTGTCTAATCAGGCTGGGCCCTCTTTAAAAGCTCACAATCTTATGGAATCCCTGTGACAATAGAGAGACAACTCCCCCCACCCCCGCCCATCCTTCCTCATACTTTACTCCTTTATTATTTTTTTTCTATTTATAAATAGATCTGTGTTAGAAAGAGCAAGGAGGGATAAAAACATGATTTGTACATCCTCAATAGTCATAGTGATAACACACACCATTTATTGAGTGTTTACCATGTTTTGGCACAGTGCTAAATGCTTCACATACCTTCTCAAACTGCAGAGCAGGTACTATTCTTGTTTCCCATTTTAAAGTTGAAAACCGAGGTCAAAAACTTTAGCTCTGCCTCCATGCTCGCCCTGGGCAGAGCTTAAGTCAGAGAGTGCAGGCACAAGGGGCAGGACGCTGGTAGTGCCCATGCACTGTGCCAGTAAAGTTCCGACATGGTCAAGGGAGCTTCTGTGAGCAGGAAGATGGCCAGCAGGTGCCCAAGTCAAGCGGATTCCCAAGTCAGTGCTGTTCCTGTGTCTGGGTAACATCTGCCAATTACCCATTGCAAAAACAGTTTCAGAAAACTTGTAACTGATCAAAACATTTCAGATAACTGGAAAACAGACAGTGCAGCAACATCCACGTATGAAATAGGAAATCCTCCTGATTATTGAGGGCAGAACTGCATGAAGAAGCATGGCAATCCCATGAATCACATTGCCTGGCAAGTTACCAAAGAAGGCATTGCCACATTTGAATATATGCTCCAGGGGTCCCTAATCCCCGGGGTCACACAGCAGAAGGTGAGCAGAGGGCAAGTAAGCAGAGCTTCGTCTATATCTGCAGCCGCTCCCCAGCACTAGCATCACTAACGCATATCATTAGGCATTAGATTCTCATAGGAGCACCGGTCCCTGCTCCCCAAAAGGTTGGGGACCGTTGATATCCTCTGTGTGGATGAAAGCAATCTGAGAGATTTGACTAGAAAAAGTAATCAAGCTAAAAACAGCAAATCTAAAATTAAACTACTTGGGAGCTATGAGCCACAAAAACAACTTATTATGGGAATGACTCCAACTTTGAGACTGTCTACCAGCAGTGTGTGAGGTGCCGCAGAACCTTCTTGGAGAAGGTCTGCTAGCTGCATCCACCCCCCCTGCACCCTGCAGAAAGTGCTCGCCTTACAGTGTTTCTGCATCACATGTTCAAGTGGAACAGTATTTCATAGCTCAAGGCCAATGCTGTTATTTCAGCCGACCTAATGTTTCATATCTTAAAAAATAATTGTAGATGGAAATCAGTTGTTGTGTTTCATAAAAGAATAAATATCTTTGACTTAGCAGTTTATGGAGCACAACAAAGTGTTCTTAGACTATTTTGTTCCAGTTACAAACAATATCAGAGAATAACATGAAGTAAAACATCACTCTAAGGCCCAGGCCAACGTGTGAGTCTTGTAAGTAATCTGCTCTACCTCTTTCCTAAGTTTGTGGACGACTTGAGCACAAACACCCTCTGTCTCCTGCGCAACCTCTGTGTGCCAGTGCCTTCTATGGAGTTAAGTGGCCCCATCTATAGGAGCTCACAGTCTAGATGAGACATATTAATTCACATAAACTCGTGCACATTTGTATACTTAAAAAATAGAAAAGAGAAAGACTTATGGAATTAATCTAAGCATCTTTAATACTTCCTAGTTTCTATCTATCTAGTTTATTTCATAAGTTATCTTATTTGCTCCCATTTGAGCTATTTTGCCTCTGGAAGTTTAATTATACCCAGAAAGAAGGACACTGTGTGCTGGTTTATCGTACTGTCAGTTTGAGGAATGCGTCTGCTTTTAGATACATATATAACCCCAAAGGTCAAATATTAATTAGCTTAGGTGAAAAAAAATAATTAAAAAGTTGGAAAAAGTTCTCATATGTTGGAATGCTTTAATATTGATATAATAATAAGTATTCTTTCATCAGTGCTTGATGAAAGAATATAGGTAATTTCTGTATACTCTGAGATAACTAATCTAAAATTCATATGGCTATATGTCAGAAAAGGATGTTTTCAAAATAAACTGGGGGAATTATAAAAATATAGCTAAGAAAAAAAATAGCGAAAAGCTGAAAGCTTTTCCTCTAAGTTCATGAACAAGACAAGGATGCCCACTATCACCACTTCTATTCAACATAGTATTGGAAATCCTAGTCACAGTAATCAGACAAGAAAAAGAGATAAAAAGCATCCACATCAGAAAAAAAGAAGTAAAACTTATTATTTGCAGATGACATGATATTATACATAAAATCCAAAAGACACCACCAAAAAACTATTAGAATAAATGAAGTCAGTAAAGTTGCCAAATACAAAATCAGTTTACAGAAATTGCTGCATTTCTATACACGAATAACAAATGAAATTAAGAAAACAAGCCCATTTATAATTGCTCGAAAAAGCATAAAATTACCTAGAAATCAATTTAACCAAAAAGGCGAAAGACTTGTACTCTGAAAATGATAAGACACTGAAGAAGATACTAAAAAAAATACAAGGATATACTATGTTCATGGATTGGAATAATTAATACCATTAAAATGTCCATATTAACCAAAGCAATATAGTTTCAAATCGATCTCTATCAAAATACCAATTGCATTCTTCTCAGAACTAGAACTAATCCTAAAATTCATATGGAACCGCAAAACACCAAATAGCACCCCCCAAAAAAATTTTTGAGAAAGAACAAAGGGGGAGATATCATGCTCCCCAATTTCAAACTATACAACAAAGCTACAATAATCAAAATAGTATGATACTGGGATAAAATTATTATTTTTTCAATGGAATAGAATAGAGAGCCCAGAAATAAATCCTTGCTTATATGGCCAATTAATCTATAACAAAAGAGGCAAGGATATACAATGAAGTAAAAACAGTCTACTCAATAAGGAGTATTGGGAAAACTGGACAGATACATAGAATAGAATGAAACTGGACCACTTTCTTACACCACATTCAAAAACAAACTCAAAATGGATTAAAGACTCAAATATAAGACCCAAAACCATAAAAGTCCTAGAAGAAAATATAGGCAGTAAACTAAGGCAGTGTCTTTTGGATATGTTTCCTCGGGCAAGGGTAACAAAAGAGAAACAAATGGGACTATGTCAAACTAAAATGTTTTGCAGAGTGAAGGAAACCAACAAAATGGAAAGACAACCTACTTAATGGAAGAAGATATTTCACAATGATACATCCTATAACAGATTATATCCAAAAAATATAAGGAACTCATACAACTTAACACCAAAAACAAAACAAAACAAAACAAAAAATAATCCAATTAAAAAATGGGCAGAGGATGTGAATAGACATTTTTCCAATGAGGACATACAGATGGACAACAGACACATGAAAAGCAGCTCGACACATCACTAATCATCAGAGAAATGCAAATTAAAACCACAACAGACACATGAAAAGATGCTCAGACACATCACTAATCATCAGAGAAATGCAAATTAAAACCGCAATGTGATATCACCTTACACCTGTCAGAATGGCTATCACCAAAATAACCAACAAATAACAAGTGCTGGTGAAGATGTGGAGAAAAGAGAACCCTTGTATACTATTGGTGAGACTGTAAATTGGGATACCTACTATGAGAAACAATACACAGATTCCTCAGAAAACTAAAAGTAGATCTACCATGTGACTCAACAATTCCATTCCTGGGTTATTTATCCAAAGAAAATAAAACAATTCGAAAAGATGTGTGCCCCTCTATGTTCACTGCAGTATTATATACAATAGCCAAGATATAGATGGAAGCAACCTAGGAATATATCAATAGATGAACTAATAAAAAAGATACGGTATATACATACACAATGGAATACTGTATGATTTCACTTATATGTGGAATCTATTTTAAAAAAATATGAATAAACAGAACAAAACAGAAACAGACCATATATAGAGAATAAGCTGATGACTGTCAAAGGGGAGAGAGTTGGAGAATGAGAAGAAATTTTTTTTAAAGTTTTTAAATTGCAAAAAAACACCCAAACAACAACAAAAAATACCTCACCTACAGCACAGTAGACCTCACTATTTGCTTATCCAATTATCAGCTGCCCTTCTTCCTCAGCTCCAGGAATCCAATTTTGTTTGGGCGGCAATGTGTTCAATTAAAATATTCATTGTTTCAGGCTCTCTTGTCACTGGGAGTAGCCCTAAACATGGTCTTGGGTGATAAGCTATAGACAAATGTCCAAAAGAAGAGCAAAAGAAAGAAGGCAAATGTGGGAAGACATATTTCATTTTACAAAGAAGCAAAATCCAGAGAGAAGAAATATCTTTGTCTTTTGCTCTTTCACTTCCTTCCTGCCTAGAAACACACTTTTGATGTCTAAAGGTACAAGGCAACCTTGTGACCATTAGACCAAAAACCATATGCTAAAGATGGTGGACTGACAAAAGCAAGAAGGAGCTCCATCTTGAAGGTCTCGCTGGGCTAGCTGGGCTAGCACCAGTCCTGGAGGGTCAACTTCTAGACTTATTGTTTTGTTAAACAGAAATTACCACTACCCCCATTTAATTAAGCCAGGAACCTACAAACTATGGTCTGTGGGTCAAACTTGGAGCATGTTTACTTATAGTTTTACTGGAAATAGCCATGTCTGTTGATTTAAGCATTGTCTATGGCTGCTTTCATGCTACAACAGCAGAGTCGGGTAGTTGTGACAGAGACTGTATGGCTTGCAAAAGACTAAAACATTTACTGTTAGGCTCTTTATAAAAAGAGTTTGCCAACCTCTGGATTAAGTTACTGCAGTCAGGTTTCTGTGCTTCCAAATTCAATCCTAATTGAAATATAGCCAGTCATGGAAAACTCCCAGTAAGTGAAAAATAAAAATGCTTGCACTTCCTACTCAAATATTCAACAAATGTGTTTATCAAGTCCTACTGTGTGCCACGTCCTTTGTGATCTACTACACATAGAGAAGTGAACACTGTTCCTGATCTTCAGGAACTTGAAATCTTTGTAAATGGCACATGCTGCAAGAATAGCTTCAGAAATAATCACTTGTAAGTGCTAGGGAAAAATATAGGATGCTATATAAACATATAATCAGGGAGCCTAACATAAACTGGTTTAGAGAAATCATCTCTGAAAAAGTTACAGTTACCTATGTTTCTACATAAAGCTGCTCTACCTACCCAGCTCTTAGTGACATATAAGCTATTCCTTGGTGGAGATTTAGTCCTTTCTCAATGCTCCATTACAAAACTAATAATAACCAGCTTAAGCACACTCAAAGGAAAACCAGTTTCTGAGAAGGCACCTATCTAGAAAAATACCATTCAGCAATTTTAACATTTCCATGTGACTATGAGTTATGGAGATACTTTTTAGGGATGAAACTATTTGGGCTTCTACATCCAATGGATAATTTAATTCTCAATACAATTTTTGCATCAGTGGCCCGTAATCAAACCAACCATGACCGTCATCCGATTATGAACACCCAAGAGTCCTTGAGAATTGCCCTGAACTAACTTCTAGAGAGAAGAAAACTATTGTGCTCTGAAAGAAAAGCAAACAAAAGTGATGTTTTTCAAAACACATGAATTCAAAAGACCTATGGAATATTTATGGTAAAGTGCCAACAAATATAAAATCCATAATTCCAGCATTTAGTCAAATGAGGATAAGAAATGCAAGGTTCAAATTCTTGACTTCGGGAATGGAGAGCCATGAATTACCTTCTAGAGTAATTAGTTTAATCCTGAAGTCCTAACAGGTCCAAAAACACTTAGAAGGTATCTGATTAAATTCTCTAACTGCATTGGCACCTGTCCCTCATTCCTCTTCAGCTGGTCTGTTGAATGCTGTGTTGGAGGCAAGGAAGTGCCCAGTGTTATCATCATCAGTTTTCAACTCCTTATTCCTGAGCACAAAACTGTTCATTAAACAGCTATCACACTGTAGTTCAGTTAGATGTACAGAATTATGTGATAATAGTCCTTTATTAGGGTCTCTGAACAATATGAAAAGTAACTAACATTTTATGTACTAGGTCCATTCTGTTGCTTTTGTATTTATCTATTATTGCATTAATTTGCATCAAAGTTTACTCTTTTTGAGTGCACTTTCCCCAATTTTATAGATGAGGGAAGAGAAGCTCAGAGAGGTGAAGTGGCTTGCACAAGATCACAAAGAGAGAAAGCAGGTAAGCTGGGATGAAGACCCAGTTCATCTGATTCTAGAGACTGCATTCCTTACCACTTATACATTCAGAAGCTCCCTCCCTAAGCTTCTGGGCAAGAGGGCTCTATGACGTGAGGTATGAGCTCCAACTCCAGGAATCTAAATGTGGCAGGCAAGGAAACAAAGAAAGAGAAAACAACAAATTCTGCCTTCTTATCTCTCTCAAGAAATTTCTGGTCTGCTTCTCTTTGGTCTAACAACAACAATAACTTTGGCCAAAAACAACACCATAAGCCAAATTTATTGAGACTGTGTTAATACTGTTATAGATACCTGCCACAACCAGTGAGAAATTGGTTGGGAGACAACACACAGAATACAGGAAAAGAGGATAATTCTGCTTCCTTGAAATCAAAGACCTAAGAACCAAACAAAAGCATGGCTTTGAGTTCCAGAAATCCCTTGTTAGTAAGCCCTGAGGCAAATCCATTTTCAGAACAACAGCACCCACTGCTAATATTCACTCATCCATTAGCTCACCTCCAGTCCTGGAGAGCCAACTAGAAGGTTTTCCTCTAGGAAAAAACAGCTAGATGTGAAACAGAGACAACTAAGCAACTAGCTGACTTGACAAATAAGCTGTCTGTTTCTGTCTCTAAAAGAGGCAAAGAACAGAAAACATGGAACACTGCAGAAAAGGAAAAGACTCAGGCTTCCCAGGTTGGCTATTGCCCCATTAACCTGTGAGCTTGTTAATGGTGCAATGATGATTTACAGCAACAAGCATGAGCACATGAACAGTTGGCCTGACTCCAAAAGAACTGATAAAGTACGAAGGAAACTGAGAACAAAGTGACAAACACATGAACATAAACCTCATCAAAATCACGTAGGAGGGAGTGAAAAACGAAGGTTGCATTTCAGGCATCAAAAGGTAGGAGCTCCTTTTGCACCTCAGGAAACAGGTGAGGGCACCAAAAGTTGAGAAGAAGCCTCCAAAGTGCAAGGGGTCACGTGGAGAGAATGACACGAATATTATCTGTACCAACAATGAGGCATAGAGCACAGGGCTGGTTCTGAAACCCATCAAATGGTGGCTTTGATTTTTACAATAGGAAAGAATCCGTTAGGGCTTGAAGCAGATAACTGAGCCAGAGAACAAACAAGTGAAGAGGAAAGGAAGAAAGTAGCATGTAAGGTTTCTAGAAATGTGACAATCATCAGGGAAGGTAAACAAATCATCTAGCCTATGACTCACACCCACAAAGGGTCACAAATTTAGACTTCTAATGCGCTCTTGAAATAAAATTTAACTTCCAATCACAGAAACACAATGACAGGATTGAATTTAATCCTTCATCAAAGAACTTTAACCTTCAGCTCCATTCTTAGAGCATATAACCTAAATATATCAGAAGTAGTATTTTGGATAAATCACGTGAGTCACACTACTATATTGCATTATATGTTGTGGGTGTGAAACATTAACTTATTTAAGGTTAGTTTGGAAAAGATACCATAAATTTCATAAATCTGTTTTGTGTTGCACTTCACAAGCCTTGAAGCAATGGAAGTGGCCCAGGTCTCTCCTGGCTTCTGAGAGGTCCTTCTTTTATAAATGTATGTGAAAAAGAGACTGATTATTAGATAATCTTAGAAGAGTTTAAAGGAGTGTTTTATAGATCCAGATTGAAAAGGATCCGAAAGGAAAACCAAAGGTAAGAGACCAATGTCTAGATAGATCTTGGAGTATCAAAGTAAAGTCACAGAAACACACGAACGTTGTGCCCAAGATGGCTACAAGGTGACTGAGAGCAAAACAGCATGAAAATGAAAATACCAGAAAGGTAGATTACTTTGCTGATGTGCAGGGTGGAAAACAACAACTATTGTATAAGGAAGGACAAGGTCATGCAGCTAAAAGCAAGAATAGAGATACAATTTGCAAAAGAGACAATAGGTAAGGGGGGGGAGGTGTAATTGTACAAGACAAAAGAAGTCAAAACTGGCAAATATCACTACTTCTGGTAGACAGGGCTAACAGATTGCTTAAAAATGCCTACAATTTAATAATTTTGAAATGATTTTACCTTCTAAATTGCCATCAACTAGATGAAGGAGGCAGAAAATAATTCTAAAAGTCAGATAGTCACATCAAGGACATAAAACTAAGTATCCTGAGGTGCTTGAGAGCTGACAAATGTTATTTCAGAGATTGCAAGCAGAAGAAAATGCCCCCAGAAGACTGGGAAAGGGGGGGATAATGAAGCACCCCTCAAAAAATGATGAGCTCAGTAATTCAAATGGATCTTCCTCCCTTCCATACCAGGGGAGACACTGAGAGGAAATAATCTTTTTTACCATCACTCTGAAAAGAACAAGTTACCAGGCAACAACCAACATGGTTTTCTGAAGACACACCATGTGCCAGCCCCTCTAACCCAGTGACAAGTCAGGTAGATAAGGGGAAATAAGAGATGTAATCTGATAGTCTCATCAGCGAGCAAGGAAGATGTGAGTCAGCATGCCACACCCATGGGGCAGTTATCACTGGTGCGCTGTCAACCTGGGGATGCCTAACGAGTGATGTTCCACAGGTGTCCACCTTCCCACTAGGATTATTTAATATTTCTATCAATGAAAACCAGTTGAGCTTCCTGTGCCCAGTGAACCAGCCTGCAATCAAATCCCAGGGTCGCCCTATCGCCATTCTATATCACTACTTCTCTTATTACCTAAGATGTAGTCCTGTGTTTCATCTCTGCAGAGTGAAGACAAAAATCTGGGAAGGTAACTGAATGCAGAGAGATGGAAACTCACTCTGCAGCTGCACTATCCAAGCAGACCCCTCCTGGGCTGACTGTGACTCAGAGTGGTTTTTTGTTTTTCATTTAATGGCACATGACAGTGTACACAGACTTCAAGGAAGATGACACAAAACAATCCTAGGAGGCCTCCAACTCAGAGTAGGCTCCAGGAAGGCTGGGAAACTCTCAGTTTGGAGTTGCTCCACAGGTCTTCAACTGCAAAGATTATCTCCAAAAGATTAACTTTTAGAGGTCTAGTTCTGAATGTCATCTCTAGACTGCTATTTCCGAAGAAGCAGCTGACCCCAACTCAAAACTCTCAGGAAACAAATTATGCCTCAAGTGCCCTAGGAAAGTAGCAATGAGATCACTTAATTAGGCTGGAAAAAAGAAACTGCAAAACTAAACTTAATGCGTATTCATCTACACCTGAATTAAAAATAAAATTCCACCATTAAAAGGATTTTCAAAATATTAGGTCCAAGAATATGGCCATATGGTTCCACACTAAGAAACCCAGTCGATTGGTTTTATTAATAAGACTCCCTTGCTTCTAAGTCCTACACTATAAACATTTACAAATTTCATCTCAGCATTAGTACTAAACAATATTCATTAAGAATCTTGCCAAAGTGCAACATGTAAGTAAATCAAACCTTTGATGCTCTATTTTGCAAATTTCATGGGCCACTAGGGATAATTAAAAGGGCAATTATATAAAGTTGGTGCAGTTTTGAGAAACAAATGACATTTTCTGCTTTAAAGCACTTGATAATTTGGATTTTGCTATTAGGGCCATCACGTGTACTATTACAGACAGGCAGACAAATAAACAATAAATGTTCCTTAACAGCCTCTAATGATTGTTTTTGCCCACTGATATCACTCACCATTCCAGTCCATAAATCATATGCTAAGAGATTAAGGTAAAGATAATGAAAAAGTATTAGAAGCCATTAAGCCGGTGGGGGGCGGGCACTAAAAGCGTTGATTTCTTCTTTGCTTTTCACAAAGACACCCAGCAAAGTCTGAGATTCCTAATGTTACAGTGGGGCTGAGTTTGTCCCAGTGTTTAACCACTGCTCTGAAGCCAGCAAAGTACATTACAGCTCATGAAAAATACAGCGAAGAAACTGCTAGTGGCAGAAGCATTTAACTTCCTTGTTAGCAGCCTCCCCCAAGTGGCACTTTTTCACCGGCAAGTTGTTTATTATGTTCCGTGCCAGGCAAAACTGATTAAATGGGGCTCTTAAGAATCAAAGCGTTATAAATTCATGGAAATACAGCAAGCAATAAATTCCATGGAATTAAAAGCTTACTAGTGCTATTAGCATTTCAGGGTGTTTGAATTGTTAATACTGATGTGCAAAAACGATGTGCCTCTAAGACAAGGCAGACCAAAGCGACACAGGCAAGCAGCTCAGAATTATTTTTTTATCAAAGTGGCACTGGGACTTGGCAGTTGTTATAGCCACAAGAATGGAGGAGGGGAGTAATTATATCCAAAATTCTCATCAGTCTAAAAAGTCAATCCCACCCCAGAAGACAGAAGGCACCAAATAAAGGTTTTTACATGCAGAGAAAAATAAGAGTAAAAATATTATGCAAAGGATTTATGTTTTTAATGAATGGAAATTCCACCTTAACAAATAAAAGGGATGAAAGTTTTATCTTGTTACCAAAGTGTTGTGACAGCACTGATTTTGGTTTTCTTTCAGGGCAGGTTACCCCAGAGCAGGTCCCAAGAAAAGTTAATAAGTGGGGTTGGGCTCATTGGTGAGGTGGCCAATAAATTTCTCTGGATCGTCATGTTTCATCTTTGATCCTTTCTTGGGGTTTATCGGGTGTTATTCTAAAGTGACATGGGGTGAAAAAAATCAATTATCATGCCATTAGACAAGTGATATCCTCCCAAGTACAAGATATAAAGTAATTCTATTGTACCCATCTACTTTCCAACAGAATACATCTGAGGATGTCTCCTAGGCAAATACAAATGTAGAAGAGAGAAAAAAAATGATTAGTACTTCTTAATGACTTGGATATTTTTGAAAAAAAAAAAGTGTGAGAATATACTTCAATTCTTTTTAAAAGAATTACTGTCCACAAATAGTGTGATCAACTGAAAACACAATTTAAGAGAAAATGCATTCTTAAATCTGGAATTAACAAAATTCAGGAAAAAAGGCAATCTAAATCTGTCAATCTAAACAGATATCCAAAACATCTATTCATCCATTCCAGAGCTGGCAAAAATTTACCCTTTTCTAACATATCAAAAAAACCTAGTTCCTTTACAAAAGAACAACATGAGTAACAGAATCTACTGGCGGATCACTAGTACATGTGATTATCTCTGGGACTATGTTCCACATGTGGATATAACATTTGTAGCCACTGAAGCTGTCTGTTTCTTCCCCATGGAGAGACAGCCTGCTCATATACCAAAAAACAGAACAGAGACAAAGAGGAAGAACCTTACAGAGACACACGCGCATCCATTAATGTGCTTCTACCTGGCTTAGGTCCAAAGCCATGCATTGTTATAGAAGCAACATTTCACAGGGTGTCAGGATGGATAATGCTGATGTTCAAAAACAGTTTTGCCTCTAAGACAAGACCTACTATGTGTAGGACACTGACAGGGAAGATGAATAAATATAAGACATTGTTCTTATACTCAAGAAAGCTTAAGACTGTCACTGGGGAAATAATTATAAAGCACCTATTACATATTCTAAATCAGGATTCAAAAGATTCTTAAAAGACAGGTTCCCTATCCATTGGGATTTTAGACTGACTTTAAGATAAGGCATATACTCCAAAAATAACCCCTGAACAAGGCAGTATTATATCTATCAACATTCTATACACATAGAATAACGGGGTGTGTGTGTGTGTGTGTGTGTGTGTGTGTGTGTGTGTGTGTATGTAATAGAGTCTCTGATTACAGGAGAGTGAGGAATAAAACTCTGATATGTAGATCACTGGAGAAAATGTATATAACAATGAAAATGGAAAATAATATGCACAACTTGTTCTTGGCAGCGGCCTCTGCATTATGGATGAGTCGACCATACTGTGCACATGAGGCTACGTATAGGGTCACATCCAACAGCTGTGAACAAAACCAATGTGCTCCTTGCCCCCAGGGGTCTCTCAGTACATAAGGGGTGGGACAAGCAGCGGAAGGTGACCTCAATAGCCGTAGAGAAGACCTGGAAGTTTCCGCAACTGTGTCCAACACTTACATCCCACCACCCTTCTCTAGTCTCCTCACATAGGTCTCAGGTGCCTCATTCCCCCTGAAAGCTAAAAATTCCAGTCTCAGTCCTTCATTCTCACTGCCCAATAACCTTTAATATCAAGAAGCTGCACTCAAGGGTCAGCCGAAGAGAGGACATTTATATTGTTGGCTTTGGATAACTGAGATGAAGAGCTCTTACTAATGGGTCACCTCGGTGCATTTTTTGACTAGAGTTTGGAATCACTGGAGAGCACTGAGGTCTTCCCACTGTTCTTGCTGATATTCTTTCCAGAACTACTAGAGAAGAGCTCAGTTCTAGCGTATTTCTGGATATGGAGACAACTGTCTTGTGTCTTGTGGCCATGGTTTCCTTGATTTGGTGAAGCAGCACCTGCGGAAAGGAAGTCACTCTGCACCACTCCCCTTTCTCACTAAATGCAAATTATATGCATTTCTCAGTAAATGCAAAAATAACAAGAGGCCTCACATCCAGTGTGCACTTGTCCTCCCGTTTAGTATTCAGTCCTCTGTTGCACAATGAGCAGAGGTGGTAAGATGCACTTCCTTTTGGTTTTACATGGCCCACCTAAGAACAGCCAGGTTCAGGTCTGTGGGAGGGATTAGGAAGGGGCTCTGTGGGTCCAAGACTGGGCCATGTGCTCAACTCAGAGTCCAGGAATTACATGCAGTGAGGTGCTGGGAAGGGGCAAGTCCGACTAACAAGCACATGATGATCTGCTTTACACTCATCACTATTCTCCTATTCTCCTTTATACAGTCTAGCTTATGTGACACAGTGTCACCTGACCCTAATGTCATTTTAATAAAATTTGACTCCAACCTGTAATACATGTCCAGGCCCTCTTCCTTCCTCCTTACTACCTTAACCATAATTCAAGCTGCCTTTCCTCCCTCCTCTAATCCTCTCATCTTTTGTCAGGTTCAAGACTACTGCATTATGTTTCAAGCACAAAAGTTGGCTGACATTTTCATGCTGTACCCACCCCCCTTCACTCTTCCTTGAATACAGCCCTAGGCTGCCTCCATTATTTAAGTACCTGGGAACAAAGTTTCTGTTGACAGTTTGTCCTTGGAACATGACCCTTTTGTTAATGGGGGAATACTGCTTGGAAATAGGGCACTAATTGTGCAGCCCAGACAATGAGCAAAAAAAGAGACTGCGGAAAGGAGCAAAGTAAACAACAATATGAAGTAATATATGTGCTTGTCAAACAAATGCAAAGAAATAAAATGCCCTAATATTCTGAGAACGAAGTGATTACCTTGGAAGGTCTGGTCATCGAGGGAGGCTACAAGCTGAGGACGGTGCATGGGCCATTGTGAAAACCGATAAACAGAACTCGATGAAAATTAAAATTGTTTCCTTTTGCTCTTCTCACACTGGAATGCCTTCGCCCTACTCCTCTGACCTGTCTGCATGACACTAAAGTCACACCAGTGTCACTGTTCTCACAAATCTCACTGAATTCACACCAGTGTCACTGTTCTCACAAATCTCCCGCTAATATTCCCAGGTAGAGATGAGCCCTCCCTAGAGTTCCTTTGGGTCTAATATTTCACATCAAAAAGGATTTCCATATTAGCTTCTGTGCCTTCTCTCACATGCTGGGAGCTCCCTAAGAGCTGCAGAAATATTTTACTCATCTTAGTGTTCTCAGGCCTACAAAACCTAGAATATAGTAGGAGCTTGGGGTTTATCAATTTTAACAGAATTACAAACAGAAACAGAATATAGAGATAAGTGAAAGCTGACCCTCAAGGCCTTCCAAGAACGATATGGCCAAGGCAAGTCAGAGCAAATGCTTGAGGGCCCAGACATGAAGTAAGACTCTCCCTGCTGCCCTTGGAGTTGAGAAGTGGCAAGGATGAAGCTGCTGGAGCTACTCACCACCAGGAAGGTTGTCTCATTAGAAATGGGGCCAACACAGAAGAGAGCAGGGAGCAGAAATGTAAAGATGGATCTTTAGGGTTTAGCTTGAGTCCAGCCAGACGTATACTTGACCTATTCAGGTATATAATCAAAAAAGTTTCTTTTTGCTTAAGCCAGCATGGGCTGAGTCTTATACGACTAAGAAAAAGGTTCTAGATAATGGAAGTCGATTAACTAAATTAGCATTACACAGGAGACAAGCCACACAGATCCGGGAGTCCAAAGTGAAGATTTGGTTGATCTGGGCTGAATCAACTGTTTCTTATCATAAGTTTCTGAAATCGATCAGCAATTTCACCTGATTTTCGCATTTACGAAAAGCAAAGATTTAAGAGTTCATCAGAATCCAGTATCTGATCATTTTTTGTCGGGGCTTGCTTGCTTGCTGCCCTTGGGTAATAACTGTTCACTCTCTGGAACCCTAGCACAGCTATGCTCAAACAGCTATTATACTCACACGTGTATAATCCAACAGCACAAATGGGTAAATGGGGCAAATGAATTCCATCCCCACAAATTACCTGCTTCCCCTCCCAAAGGCAACCATCGTTAGCAGCGTCTTGTCTCTTTTCCAAAAATCTTTGAATGTATATTTATTTTTTCCTCCTTCCACCCAAACAGTAGTATATTTAACCACTTGGTCACTTAATATATACTGGAGATATTACCACATCAGCACATGTGGGTCTGTTCTCTTTTTCAATAGCTGCATAGCAGTGCCCCCTACCTCACTCCAAGGATGGACTATAATTTAACCATTCCCTCCTGCCAGACATTTAGAGAATTTTGTTGCTTTTGCTCCCACAAACAGTGCTGCAAGTTATATCCCTGTACACAGGCTTTTTATCAGCTGGGTGAATATACATCTTTGGAAGCAACAGCTGTTCTCTGCATTTGTGAACTAAGAGTCAACAACCTTACCAGCTAGAAAAACAAACCCCCATTACCTTTCACATATCTTATACCTGGGCTTCCTTTTTACTGGCATCTTTCTGATACGATCAGATGATCAGATGCCCTTGACGGACATTGTAAACAAAACAGAGAGGCACAATTCTGTAGTATCAGCTGTTACCTACTACAACAGAACCCAAACAACCTGGTAAAATATTCCCACGACCACCCTTTTTTAAATGGCCACATCTTAAAGGCCTATGAGAAAAATTATTTGGGCCTATACCTGATGGTATACCTCTGGCTTCGGGTACATCCCACGCCAGTAGACTTCCAGGCAGCACAGTAATCACAAGCCTCTATCCCCGGAAGCTGGAGGAGTTCCCCAGCCTTTCATACACTATCTTTTCTTCATTTTTCCCCTGTCCTTTCCCATCTTTAACATATCCTGGAGCATTCTTTCAGCCTGTTTTCCTCCAGTCTAATTATTCTTTAATTTTAAATAATATAATAACTTTGACATTTTCATTTATAGTTAAACCTTGCTAATTTACACAAATGATGTGTAGAAAGCATAAATTAACAAGCCTGAAAAATCATCAAAACAACAAAGCCAATGATTAAAAAGAAATCAAATTGCTGCATTATGAAATACACATTTATTCTCATAAGCAAATTCCATGAACTCATGAGGAGGTACAAAACAGTGATGCTTGGCTGCTTTCTACCATCCTCTCTTTCCTAAGCTGTAGGGTTACTTTCTTTTCACGGTCTCTAGCAATTATGTTTTCTGAACAAAATATCAAAGCACTTGGTAAGACTAAGTCTTTCTGAGTAACTTTGAGGTTCAAAAGGCAGTCTATGAACTCAGTTTTGCTGCTGTAAGAATTTCTAGGCTCTCTGATTACAGGAAAGAAAAAATACACTGTTTTTGCACATTCAGACTGCCATAAGAGAATACCATACACTGGTGGCTTATACAGAACAGGGATTTATTTCTCACAGTTCTGGAGGCTGAGAATTCTAAGGGCAAGGATTGGGCAGATTAGGTGTCTGGTGAGAGTCCACTTCCTGGGTCACAGAGGGTCATCTTTGTCGGTGTCCTTTCAAAGCAGAAACGGGTAAGGGAGCTCTCTGGGGCCCCTTTTAAAGGGCACGAATCCCATTCGAGAGGGTTCCACCCTCATGGCCCAATCACCTCCCAAAGGCCCCCCTCCAAACATAGTAATATTGAGATTTAATGTATGAATTAGGTGGGGGGAGACACACACATTCAGTATTTAGCATATATGAAAAGTGGTTCCATCTTTAAAAACCTAAAGACGTATCCAATCCAATCTCTTTTATCTTCTTATTCCATACTAGGGCTCTCCCAACAACTAACACAGCCAACAGTACTTCCATCCTGAGATGTTCATATCAGAAATCGAGGTGTCATCTTTAACAACTCCCTCTCTCTCACATCATTTACTCAATCTATCAATGATTATCGCCTAATTTTAACTCTTAAATAATCTCTTAAAGTCTTTCTTTCCGTGCTTGTCTACCATCAACATCACAGGCCAAATTACAATATCCACTAGCTTTGTCTGCTGCAGTAGCTTCCTGCCATGTCCATCTGTCCTATACACCTTCTTCCGTCGCCTCCTCACACACCAGGCTTCAGCCAAGCTGGCTTTCTTTCACTTCTTTAAGCATGCCACAAAGTGGACTTTGCACTAGCTGTTCCTACATGGAATGCACTTCCCCGATCCACATCCAGCTTCATCTTTTTATCTCAACTTACCTCCGCAGGCACATTTTTCCTGACAATCCAACAGTCTAATGTGGGTACTCACCTATTTGTCCATTCTCTACTACATCATTATTTTAGTTCACTGCCTAGCAAATTAAATCTGACACTGCTTTAGTTTATTTATTTGCTTATTCTCTCTCTCTTAAGGTCGTAAGAGTGAGAATTTATTCTGTATCATAGAGTGCTCTACTCTCAGGACCTTGAATTGTGCTTGGCATGTGGAAAGTCACAGTACATTGTCCCCAAAGTTGGCTGACAATCATTCCTCCCTTTCTTGTACGCGCATACCCAGCAAGAGGGTGGAAATCGCTCTCTCCTCTTCTTGGGTGTGGGCTGGCCATGTGACGTACTTTGAAAAATGGAATGGAGTGAAGTGTTGCTGTCAGTTGTGGGCCTAGGCCTCAAGAAATCTGGCAGTTTCCTCTGTCACACTAAGTCTATCATGCTGAATAAGACAAGCAGGGAACCAAGTCAATGCCAGCATCAACCGCCAAATATGTAACTGAAGCCATCTCGGAAGTCCCAGCCGCAACTAAGCTTCCAGATCAATGCATTCGTGTGAGTGACCTAAGCCAATGCCATGCTCATGCTGAACAGAGGAAAACCACCCCTGCTAAGCCCTGCCCAAATAGAAGAATCTCACACCAATGGCTGTTGTTTTAAGCAGCTAAGTTTCAGTGCAGTTTGTGAAACAGCAATAAGTGAAACAAAGGTGCTTATTATTTAAGAGTCAATGACTACCCTCTCTACTAGGTTTTCTATATCTACTACCCACTCTCTCCAGGAATTCTTAACTTCACAGAGTGATTTTGCCAAAATGCAAATCTGATCATGTTCTCCCACTCCATCCCACACATCCCTACCACACATACACACACACACTGTTTTAGAAGCACAAATCTAAATCCATGTTTATTTTGCCTGCAACCTATATGTATCCTTGGCTGAATAATCATCCTGGCACCTTCTACACGTTGAAGTCCCTTCAACACACCGTAGCCCATCCCAACACAGGGGACTGTTGTTTCTTCTCTTTGTGCCTCTCCCCCATTTACATTTTATCTTTCTCCAGATCCTCATTTTAAACACCATTTCCCCTGGAAGGCTTCCCTGACCTGTCTAGGGCAAATCCCCCAACTGTATGCTCTCAAAGAACCACGTATCTCCATTTCTAGTCCTCGTCAGATCAACCTTTATCAGCCTTCATTAGTCTATGAGCTGTATGAGGCCTCAGTCATATATTTGGGGGCTCACTACTATAAATGCAGCAAAGAACACTGTGGATGGCACAGAGGAGAAACTCAAATATTTGTTGGAGCAGTGAATAAATGAACAGAGTGGTCACTCTGACTGCCTACTTCAAATCCTGGCCATATCACGTACTAAGATGTGACCTTGGGATGCTGGATGAATGGCTGGCCTCCTCTCTGTGCCCATCTTCCTTCATCTTGGAAAAACAGTTGCATTTCTCTCACAACCAGGTTTTCTGTAGTTTAAATGAAATTACACATAAGGGCACTCAGTCCAGTGTCTGACACACAGCAAGCATTTAATAGTTAGCTATCATTATCATCATCATTGACTATTATTCCTTTTTCTCATTACAAGAAAAGTCCTAAATTGCAAAATAATAGGTTTTCTCTCTGATGTTCTAACATCTTTTTTCCTTTATGAGCATAGAACCCCTGTACTTTATACTAAGCAAAAATGGCCTATTGCATCTCATTGCCAAGATGGCTTCCTAGAGAAACTATCTAGACTGCCTTCATCGTAGTCTTCAGAAGAGCTGATCTGGAAAGCAATCTGATGAAACAAATTCCCAGCTAATAAAATAACAATTAAATACCCAGCCATCCCTTCTTAAATCTCTTGGAGGCATTTAATGAGGATACTTGTTGCTGCTGATAAAGATATTAGCTGGTTCCATTTTTCTAGAAAACAGAATAGAGGGGGAATATACACACACACACACACACACACACACACACACACACACACACACACACACACACATACAATTTTCAATATACATCAACTATATATTAAAATCTATCTACCGATCTAAATTTCAAGTACATAGACCTTTTCACCTAGAATTTCTCATCCTGATAATTTGCCACAAGTTAGTGTTTCTCTACTGGGGTGATTTTGTCCTTGCAGGGGACACATGGCAATGTCTGGGGATATTTTGATTGTCATCCATATGGCAGGATGGGGAGTACTACTAGCATCTAGTGGGCAGAAGCCAGGGATACTGCTAAAAATCCTTTGTTGCATAACAGTCTCCCACAACAAAGAAGTATCCAGTGCTCTGGTTGAGAAGCCCTGTCCTAAGGAAATAATCAGACAGACTTGCAAAGATGAGTATACAAACTTGTTCACCAGCATTGTTGCGTACCACCTTGTATAGCCAACAACGTGAAACTAGTTAAATTGTGATATATCTACACATGGCTGCAAGGCGATAATAATGTTGCCACA
>CM053507.1:63121990-63314308 GCA_028627145.1 Eidolon dupreanum
AGAGGGAGGGGAGAGGAGAGGGAAGAGGAGAGAGAGAGGAGAGGATAGTGGAGAGGGGAGAGGGGAGATGGGACAGGGTGAGGGGGAGAGAGAGAGGGGGAGAGAGAGAGGGAGGGGTGGGGAAGGGAGGGAGGAAAGGGGGGAGGGAGGAAAGGGGGGAGGGAGGAAAGGGGGGAGAGAGGAGAGAGAGAAGGAAGCAAGGAGGAAGGGAAAAAGAGAAGGAGAGGGAGAGGAGGAGAGAGGGAAGGAGGGAGGGAGGGGAGAGAGAGACTGATTGATTGATTGATTGATTTAGAATTAGAATTGTCTCCAAAATGCCCTGTGTCATGATCCTGAGGAGTTAATATAAAGTAATGGTGACTTTCTTACTTATGTTTTTCTTACTGTTTGTGTTTACTATAAGAATTATTATGAATAAGAAAAATCAAACTATACCTTTCGAAAGCTTCATGAACATATATGAGGCACTCCTCCTGATGACTTCCTATACCCTTGTTGAAATGACAGATTCTGGAGTTTTCAGAGGAAGGGCTTGCTGCCACCTCCTGTGTGTGCACGTGCATGTATATGCATGCACTTCTTTGCATAACAATGGGGTCAAGGTCATTCTTGCCAAGTGTATGCCAAACAGCCAAGCCCTCCTCCCTCAAAACACATCTGGGTAGTGGAAAAGTGCCTTTTTCACTTTCTCCCAGATAAGAATTCCTGTTCCCTGCCCTGCAGACTAGCCTCCCCTCTCCTCCTCACTCACTTCTCCCCTTCTTCTCTCTCAGTCTCTGTCTTTCTGTCTGTCTCTCTCTCACTGGCCTTGGACACATGAATACTCATTGCAGTTTCTACTCACTTTCCTCAATGTGAAGTGTTTGGGTCATGAGGCTAATGCTCTTTTAAAATAGTCCCTATGTATAAATTCTATAATAAGCAGAGTAGAGCTGATGAATCTCGTGCATAGCCCTGGAAAAACTTTTCACTCTCTTTGGTCACATGGTTTAGATTTTGAAAGGCTTGTGAGCCTCAAATCTCCCTATCTGAGCTCAGGAGCATGCAGGTGTCAACGGTCCAGCCTTTTGCAATTAGCACTCAAATCTCAGCTATAATGTAGCTAAAAGGCTGAACGAAATTCCTAAAAAAGAGCCTCTGGGATCCATCTGGATTGCACCACCCCCTACCTTTTGATGGCAGGTGCGAAATGAGCAAGAGATGAAAATGACTTAAAAGTATAATGTTATCCTTAAAAACGCAGAAACTATTCCTTTCTACTTAGGATCTTACAGTTTTTGTTTTCTATTTTGGGCCAGAGAAAGGTATCAGGCTCTCTATAATAAAAACAGCCATTTAAAAATGTTTTCATTATCTCTAAAGTTAATAGTAAAAATTAGTAACATCCTTGAGAACTTACTATATTACATGTACTGTGCTAATAATAAAAATAGCTAACATTACTGAGCCAACATTACTGAGCACTTGCTGTATATGAAGCATTGCTCTAAGCACTTTTTACTTGGAATAACTCAGTTAATCTTGCAACTACTCCAAAGGGGAGATACTAATTTAGTCCCTATTTTTTTAGATAAGGAAAAAAAGACTCAGAGAAATCTGGTTACTTCCTCAAGATCACAAAAGCTGAAAAGTAGCTGGACTGGGCCTCCCGTGTAAAATTTTAAACCTGAACTCTTAACCAAACTGTCCTTTACATAATCTTCACAGCACACCTGTGAGACAGGTCTTTTCATTCTTCCCATGTCACAGATGGCGACGCCAGCTCAGACTGTCGGGACCATGCCCCCAAACTGACACATCCAAACTTAGAAGAGGCTTGCCTACCCCCAATCCATACCTCTCAGAGCAACACAAAACAATGAGCTACCCTCTCATCATTTAAGCATCGGAAATGTTTATTTTTCAATTAAAAATCTGTTGTATTTTGAAATAGTGGTGACAGGAACCAGGCGCACGTACAACAAAAATATGGTTCCAAGCGCAGTCCTGGAGTGAGGAAAAGCCAAAGAGAAATCCAAGTGTGGTCCTGGTCTGTCTTCCCTCCATCAGCACTTAGCTCGGAAGACCTCTGAGAGGACTGAGAAAGTGAGAGGAAGTGTATTTTCCCTTCATATTTTTTTTATTTTTAATTCTTTCATTCAGAGATTGATGAGAATCAACTGGCTGAGCTCACAGCCTGACAGAGAAAATACTCAGAGAGGGGGTACCACCAGCAGGGCCCCCACTTCTCTCTAAAGCTCAGCCTTCAGCAACACCCCTACTAAACTGATACAAATGGGAGGAGCTCCATGAAGTCCATCAGTTCGTCCCCAGAGTCTAACTGCTTAACTGGATACTGTCAAGCTTCTCTCAGGGATTCTGGAACCACATGCGGGAGGATACCAACTCACTGGTACATCCACCTCATTAATAGAAAAGCCTTTCTTTTTTGTTTATTAATATATCGCTGGTGCCTAAAATAATGCCTGTAACAAGTAAGCACTCAATAATTATCTGGTGAATAAATGAATGAATTTAAAGGATCAAAGTTTTTGAAAAGCTTGTGGACCCCAGGTCTCCCCATCTGATTTCAGGAGTATCTGGGTGCCAATGGCCTAATGCTTCCACAATTTTGGCACTCAGATCTAAGCTGTAATGTAGCACTCCGTGAATTTACTCTGTCTCAACACCTGGCTTTCCCCCATCCCCACTCCTTAAAACCCTGGCTATCCCCCCAAATTATGAACAATTAAAAGAAAAAAATACAAACAGCCTAAATAAACAAAACTTCTGAACTCCATCTGAACAACAACAAAAAATATATGAGATGCATGTTTATCCCCCTATGATTTAAGTGAGAGTAACAAAAAATGTTGAAACTCGTTGTTGGCAAAGTTGCAGTGAAATAAATACTCTCATTCAGTATCGGTAGAAGTATAAATTGGTGCATTTTGAAAAGATGAGAAGCATTCTCTAACTTTTCTTCTAGTAATTTGCTGCTCAAGAATATATCGAAAGAAATGGAAATTGACAGACAAATGTTTGGGCACAAATATGCCCACTGCAACATATTACAGAAAAACAGAAAATCTCTACAACTAAACATTTAAGAATAGTTAAACTTTATTATATCCAAAAGGATAATATAGTATGCAGATGTATTTAGCAATACTTTATGATGCAAGAAAATGCTCATCATGTAATGTGAATTTTTTTAAAAGGATACATAATTCTATATACTGTGTGACTGCAATTTCGTTAAACGTGTATATTCAGTGAAAGAAGAATGAGAGAAAATATATGTTATTCTCAGTGTCGGGTTTCTAGATTATTTATACTTTTGATGTCTGATATACTTTTCTATAATTTAAAATCCCCTAAGATAGGTTTTAGACTTGTGATCATAACAAAAATGAAGTTCATGACGATTTCCCACTCTGTGTTCTATTACTAATAACATAATAAGAATGTAGGTAATGAAATTCCATTACCCTTCCTGATGACAATTCTATATTGGTTTTACATAATTCACAGAAGGAAAGAGAATGTCAGCTCCATTCTAGAACCAGAGGACGCAAGACCTCAGCACAAGCAATTCAGATCAATTAGAATCATGTGTACCTCAAAAAAACATGAGCAACACACGTTATCACCTTTTCCCGTGCCTCAGCCCTTGGCAAAACACATGTCTCAAAGGAGGTGCTCATTAGTATGAAGTAGTCAGATAAGGACAGAATGAACACCTAAATTCTCATGCTACACAAAACATTGAACTATTGAAAATTACACAGTAACTGTCAACCAGCAGGAGCATTCTAACTTTATATATATATCTTTGTCAAGGGGCCTTGTTAAAACTAACTAACTAACTAACTAACTAACTAACTAAACTAACTAACTAAATGATAGGCTTCTGATGGAAGGACCAGAGTAAGAAAAGGGAGGCAGAGGGAGGAACAGGAGAGAAGCGGGAGGACCATTAGGAGCTTTAGAAGCTTGAGGGAAGGATGAAGGGAAGGAAAAGAGATAAAGTGAAAAGTGGGCATTTTCTGAGGTTAACATTTTAAATGACGCTTTTCATACTTAATGTTTTGAAACACTTATAAATGGTATAATTCCCCTTAACATAGCTAGAAGAAGAAGAGTGTTGGAAATCAAATCCAAGAAAGAGCCATCAACATAAAGAAATGCATTTTAATTTTCACCAGCTTTTTTAAATTAATTTTTTATTCTTCAGATATAGTTGGCATATAATACTATATTAATTTTGGGTGTACAACAGTGATTAGACATCTCTGTAACTCGCAAGATTATCACTCCAATAAATCTAGTGTCTCTCTGATACCATAAATAGTTATTACAATATTATTGGCTATATTCCTTATGGTATATGTTCTATCACCATGACTATTTTGTAACTACGAATTTGTACTTCTTAATCCTTTCCCCTTTTTTCAATGATGCCCTAACCCCACTCCCATTTGTTAATCTTGAAAATGTTCTCTGTATCTGAGTTGTTTCTGTTTGTTTATTTTGTTCTTTAAATTCCACATATGTGTGTGATCATATGGCATTTGTCTTCCTCTATCTGACTTATACCACTCTCTAGGTCCATCATGAAATATCTTTTTTCATCCCCTTACTTTTAGTCTGTGTCTTTCAATCTAAAGTGAGTCTATTGTAGGCAGCATATGTAAGGGTCTTGTTTTCTTATCCATTCAGCCACCTTATTTTTTGATTGGAGCATTTAATTCTTTTTCATTTGAAGTATTTGTTGATAGATATGTAGTTATTATCATTCTTTATTTAGACTTTTAATACATATTTTTATCTTCTTCTAAAAGAAGTCCCTTCAACATTTCCTGTAATAGTGACTTGGTGGTGATGAACTCCTTTAGCTTTTTCTTACCTGGGAAGATCTTTATCTGTCCTTGGATTCTAAATGATAACTTTACTGGGTAAAGTAATCTTGGTTGTAGGTACTGGGTTTTCATCACTTTGAATATATTCTGCCCATCCCTTCTGGCCTGTTGAGAAATCGGCTGACAGTCTTATGGGTGTTACCTTATATGTAACTAATTGCTCTTCTCTTGCTGCTTTTAAGATTCTCTCTTTGAATTTAACCTTTGGCGTTTTACTGATGATGTATCTTGATGTGGGACTCTCTGAGCTTCCTAGAGTTGTATGTCTATTTCTCTCACTAAGTTGGGAATTTTTTCCGTTATTATTTCTTCCAATAGGTTTTCAATTCCCTGTTCTCTCTCTTCTCCTTCTGGTACCCTTATGATGCTAATGTTGTTAAGCTTGATGTTGTCCCAGAGGCTTCTTAAACGATCTTCATTTTTTTTAGATTCTTCTTCCTTGTTGCTGTTCTGATTGGGTGTCCTCTGCTGCCCCATACTGTCTCGCTGATTCGATCCTCTGTTGCATCCACTCTGTTGATTCCCTCTAATGTACTCTTCATCTCAGATATTATATTCTTCATTTATGACTGGCTTCCTATTATGTTTTCCATCTCCATCTTATTCGGTTTTTTAAAATCTCTCTGTTAAAGTTCTCACTGAGTTGAACTACTCTTCCCCTAAATTCCTTGAGTATCCTTATAACCAGTGTTTTGAACTCTGAATCTGGTATATTGTCTCCATTTTGGTAGGTTCTTTCTCTGGCACTTTGTTCTATTCTTTCATGTGGGACATGCTTCTTTGTCTCCCCATTTTGGCTATCTCTCTGTGTCTGTTTCTATATATTAGGTAAGGATCCTAAGTCTCCCAGTCTTAATAGAGTGGCCTTATGTAGTAGCTATGCTGTGGGACCCTGTGTCACAGACCTACGAGGGTTTCAGCTGCAGTCCAACCTCAAACACAGCCTGCGTACCTTTGGGGCCATCTGGTAAGGGTCACTGACCAATCCATATATGCACATATGACTGCCACTATACTGGGCTTATAAGTGCCTCAAGGGCCAAGTCAGTTACTAAGGCTGGCTAATGTGGGGTTTGGGGCTGCTTTGTAAGGGGTACAGGGCATGCCAAGGCCAGATGTTGTTTTTAGGGGTTTTGTGAGCCTCTGGGAGATTTTATGAAAGTTTGCAGCAGAAGCCAAGACAGCCTGTTTATGTGGAACAAACCACTGGAAGTGACTTGGGTGGGCCCACAAGTTGGGAGAGGCAGAATCTCAGGGAATCCCTTAAGTAGAGCAACCTTATTACCCAGGTTGATGGCACCTGCATCTGCAGGCTGGGAGTGAGGGAGGACTTGACAAAGGACTTGCCTGCATCTCTATGTGGGTGTAAGTTGCTCCTACAGCCCTTGCCCTCAAGCCTGACAGCTCAGCTTCTCCTCCTGTGTCCCTGGTGCCCCTTGAGCAGCTGCCCCAGCTCTGGAGCTCAGAGCAAGTGAGTCAATCAGTGAGTAAGGCTGGGTGTGGGCCATGTAAGAGGAACGTGCGCTATTCACACAGCCCTCGATCTCACTCAGCCACAACCTCTGCTGGTTTTCACAGCCAGGGGTTGTGGGGAATTCTCTTCCCAGCGCTAGACCCCATGGCTGGGGAGCCCATGTAAGGCTGGGACTCCTTGCTCCTCAGGTGGGGGAGGTGGCTCTGCAGCCAAGATAGCCCTCCCGATTCAATCACCACACAATTGTTAGACGAGGCCATTTCGCGTCTCTGCCCCTCCTACTGTTTTGAGGTGAGCTGTTATTTGAGGTGACTTAGTTGTAGGCCTTCTATTAAGCCAGTCCTCTGGTGACTCTGCATACTGGTTGCTCTGTAGTTTTGTTATAATTTTGGTGTGGTCTCTAGAGGAGGCATGCACAGCCTCTATCTTCGACGCTATCTTGAATTCTCTTCCTCTTCAGGTATTTTTTAATAGTTAACTCTTCAACAATCAAATTTTAATATTTCTACTTGTTTTTGGTATTATATCATAAAAGGAAGGAAAGATTATAGGAGAAAAGACAGAGATTCCCAACACAGAAGGTAACAATTACACAGTAGCCTGGGATATGCCATTTTCCTTTTCCACATCTCAGTTTCATCTTCAGTAAATTACAAGGAATGGACCAGACAAGTCAAATGATCTTTAGTCTTCTCAGAAGCTACAAATCTAAGAATACTTCACTCAATGGCTGTTTGGGAACTTTAGAACTAGATTGTGAAACGGCCACAAAGGAGAGTGGTAGACAGCTCAATTTTAAACACACAGAGAACCTTGTAAGAACTCAATAAATTGGCAAATAAGCGAACTTAAATTTTATACTCTAAAAGCTGTAAGTACATTTTAATTTTCCAGGGTAAACTGACTGAAACCCAACCCAATCAAATTTTGGAGATGCAAATGCAATTAAATTAAATGAATGGTATGCTCTGGGAAAAGAGAGGGACTGATGTTTGGGATAATAAAATAATGAAAAGATGTCTTTTATTGGCTATCCCTTGAAAGGACACAAGTTTCTAGCTCACATTCTTAAAATCAAGTTGGAGAAGTAGGAAAATATCAAGAGACAATTCAGATCAAAAAAGAAAAATGCCTAGCAACTTAAAGTCGAGAAACGGCAGTTAATGCAAACTGTACCTCATGGTATCATGGAAAATACACGCAGTCAATGCCAGGGTATGATTTTATGTGCCTCAAATTAATTTTATTATTACCTCAAAATTGAGGGAGAAATTGATGGAGAAACTAAAATCACAAAATCATTTTTAAAACTAATTCAAGAAATTCAGCTATCTCAAGATGCTTAATGAAGACATCCTGGCAATAACGTGTATCTGGAAGGAATTAAAGACCCACTAATACAGAAATAGATAACTAACACAACAATAGAAATCACAAGGTATACTAAAAATAAGATTTAGGTGTAATATGCAATAACTTGGAAAAATACTTATAATATTTTAAAGTTAAAGCAGGAAACAAAAATAGTATATACAGTACAAGTACATATAATCAAAACTATATATACGAAATATTGGCAGGATATAGATAAAATGTTGAACTGTTTAGATGAGGCCACCAGTGAAATTATTCTTCATGCATTTTCTTTCTATACTTTCATGCTTTCCTAATTTCCTCTAATGACATTTTATAGTGAAAAACAAGTAAGAAAAAGATGTACATGTTATCTTTCCAAGGAGAAAGTGTTCTTCCTTCATCCAATACTACCTGAGTGGTATTTATTATCCAAAGTCTAATGCATGTTTTCCCTTATTTTGCTACAACTTCTATATGCTTGAAGATCTGGGACCAGCCCAGAAATCTCAAAAATGTTCAACTGTATTGTAAATTTTTTGAATAAGCTACAGTCTTTGATGCGCTTACTTAACTTGAAAGACTGATGAACCCATCAAAGGCTACCTATATTAGTATAAGGTAAAGGTGACAGACTGAAATGTGGCTTAGGCATAAACTAGTACTTTACTAATCTAGAGACTATGTTAAATAACCACACCAAACTGTGAGGTACTTTAGATGATTAAAAACAACATATTTTAAGTTAGGGATATAACTATATTCCCCCTTTCCCTCCCCTTTGATTTAAACTTAGTATCTAAACCGTTGGATTAGAGAATGAGTCAAAAGGGGCAAAATGCACAGGATTCCTTTATGTAGTACTGAATTTTTTTCTGATCACTTTCCACAGGCTATACTGTGACCGAAACATCAGAGTTAGCCCCTTAACCATGTGGGGGCTGCAACTGGTGGAGGCACATGTGTAACCTTAACAAAAAAATAGTGCTGAACAGGCACTACTCCTGGAAAACTCATTCAAAAATGCCTAAATTCCATAAGCAGACTGGTAGTTGTATGAAGCCAGTATATAAGAATGAGATCCAAACGTTTTTAACTCTTGTTATGGTTATCAATAATGTCCAAGTTGACAAACCTAATGGTCAGTTCGTCATCATTGCTTTTGACCTCTTAGCAGCATTTGACACAGCTGACAATGCTCTCCTCCTTCAAATGATAATATACTCAATGGATTCACCACAGTCCCTGAATTTTCCTTCCATCTTTGACCCCTCCTTCTTGGTATCTGGCAATCAAACCTCTAAATGGTGTTGGTTTCAAAACCTGCATCTTGGTGCCCTTCTCTTCTGTATCTACACCATTACTCCCTTAGTGAGCTCACCCAGTTCACACCTTTCAATATCACTTATATGCTTATAAATCCTCAATTTATAGCCCTAAGACATTTTTAGATTTGCATATTCAAACACCCATCTGACATTCGATCTATGTGAATAATAAACAGCTCAAACCTCATATACATGTCTACAGTCATACTCCTGTTCTTCTCTGCTTCCCTCATCCAGCCTTGACAGAGTCTTGGCTTGACTACATTTTAGACAGGCTCCTAAACTCATCCATGCACTTCCTTATAAAAGCCAGTTTTAGCAAAAACCTTGCTAAATTAGTTCAACCAGAACCTCTCCCCCTCCACATCTGATCAGGTTCCTCATTCTCCACCAGTTCCCAGGTGATGTCTATTCACCTGGATTGTCTTAAACAAGAATCTTGCTAGATCTATTTAGCCAGGATCCTCTCCTTACCCTTGATGTTTCCTCTTAATAATTTTCCAACCACTGACCCACACTTTGCTCATTGGCTATAAATCCCCACATGCTCATGCTGTATTTGGACTTGAGTTCAATCTCTCTTTCTTGCACAGAAAATCTCACTGTAGTGTCCCCTACACCAACTGTGATGATGCTGAATAAAGTCTATCTAACCATCTTTAATAAGTGAAAGTGAATTTTTAAAACACCCTCAAACCCACTCCCTTACAGGCATCTCTATTTCGATGGCAGTTCTATCCTTCCGGCAATTGCTTGAACCGAAAAGCCTCAGTGTTCTCACTCCTCTGTACCCACAAGCAGTCCATCAGTTGATATGACTCCATTATTCAGGACAAAAATCCTGGGAGTCATTCTTGATACAACTCTTTCAAACTCCACATCTTTTCCACCAGGAAATCCTTTGGTTCAGTACCTTCAAATAAATATCAAATTTAACCACTTCTCACCACCTCCCACCATCCTGATCCTGGCCTTCATCATATCTCTCTGGGATTATTACAGTGGCCTCCTAACAGGTCTTTCTGCCTACTGTCTCGCCCACCTAGAACCTATTTTCAAAACAGCTTCCACAGTGATCCATTTAAAGCATGAGTCAGATCTTGTCCCACCTCAAAGCCCATCAATGTCTCCACATTTCACTAAAAAACCAAGAGTCCAATTAGCTTTAATATGCTTGACTCAGTCTGGCCCTTCCTTCTTGACCTCATCTCCTACTACTCTCCCAGCTGACGACTTTGCTTCAGCCACACTAGCCAATTTGCTCTCTTTGCGATACATCAAATCTTTACTTAAATGCCTGTGAGTCATGACTATTTGCAGTTGCAACCCCTTCCCTCTAGCAATTTGACCTCCCTTATCCTCCTGTATTTTCTCCAACAGCATCTATTAACTCATATTTATTTATTGTTTTCCTGCCTGTCCTCACCCCATAGAGCCATGAGCAGAGGGTGATGCTATATTCACCATCATCTGAGCAAAGCTGTCCAATAGAAACACAATGCCTCTACATAATTATAACCACGCCGAAAAAAAGTAAATAGAAACAGCTGAAATTACTTTTAAAAATTTATTTTACTTAACCCAATATATCCAAAATATGAAAATTTCAATGTGTAATCAATAAAAAATTATTCAAATATTTCACCTTCCTTTTTCTATACAAAATCTTCTAAACACTTTGTGGATTTTACACTTACTGCACATGTAAGTTTGGGCTAGGTACATGTCAAGTGCCTAGTGGTTTAACATTGGACAGTGTAGGTCTATTCCACTTTATATTATTCAACTCTATTGTATACTTATTCAACTGTTTAAAAAATTCTTGGGTACAACCCACTAACCCACAAATGGGTCCCAACTTTGAAAATCACTGTTCTGAATAAACTTAAAGTATGTAATATGTAACGAATGGATTATAGAACACTTCCTCTAGAAAATGACTGCTCAGAACCCTTTGAAAGGGAAATCGAGTTCCCAAGAAGAAAGGCCTGGAGGGAAGGCTGAGGAATTAAAGATCCCTGACAATGCAGGGACTGAAATCACCACGGTCCATCCAAGGATGCAAGGCTTTTTTTCAATTAAAGGGTAATTTTAAATAACTCATTTCAATGTCAGGTAATTAACAAAACATCTACCTACCTATACTTATATACTACATATATACTAATATAAAAATTCAAGGGGCAATCCTCTGCACAATTTTCACACTTCAAAAAAGTCCACTTGAATAGTGCAGAAAGACTTCAAGTTTTTCATTCCCCCCACTCCCCAATGCAAAGGCCATGGAAGTACAATAATTTAGGTCAATGAAAGAGAGGCACAAACTTAAATGATTAATCTTCATTCTCTATTTACAAAATCTCAGTCACCAAGTCTTTTAAAAAGATACCATAAACTTCGAATCCAAACTCAGCCCTGGACAGAAGGTGTCAACTTTTGAAATGGAGTAAAAATAAGGATGGATCTTTACCATCGATATACCATTTGATCTTTTAAGGTCCTAGATGTTACAAGATACAAAGAGGTATGCAGTCTAGGCTAACACAGATGTGCTACACTTAAAAAAGGTATTGTTTTTGTACAGTTAGGCTTCAAATTTCTTCCTGAGGCTTTTGGATTACCAAAGAAAGGCAATACTTCCTACATCTCTGTTAAACTGTTAAATTGTGTCACCTAAGCTGAGAACTTCTTGATAAGATGCTCAAGGTGAGCAGCTGGGTTATCTGTGCCCTTAGCAGATGGAAGAGCAAAAAATCATTTTGAAAAAACGAATAAAACCATTTGTTATTTGGTTTTATATTTTTGATTGTTCACTGTGCAAAATATGGCTACTTGATAATTGCCGCAAATATTGTCTTTACTACTAAATATGTCTTCATGTACATTTCAACAAGTGACTTCTGCTTGAAAAAGAACTCTATTGAGCATATTTCTCTGGAAATCAATATTTAAATTTTTTTTCCTTTGAAACTAACATTCAAGAGAGACAGCTCTTGTTTACAGAGTAACTTAGTTTAGCATTATGGTTAACAATGTTTAAACACAGCTAACTTAAAATGCAAACATTTAAATTTTGAAGTTTAACTGTTGGGAGGCCAAGTCAGTTTGATGGAAATATAAACAAGATAAAAACAATAATTTTCCCCCAATTCCAGCCCTTGTGAGAATATTTCAGGCCACCATTTTGTTGGATTTAGGAGTACGAACTCATACAAGTCTGAGGTTGTAGACAGTTAAAAATTTAAAAGCTTTGGATGAACCTTGGAAACATTATGTTCAGTGAAAGAAATGAGTCACCAAAGACAACATAATGTATGATTCAATTTATGTGAAATTTCCAGGACAGGTAAATCTATACAGACAGAAAGTAGCTTAGGTGTTGCCAGGGGCTGGGTTGAGGAGAGTGACTACTAATGGGTATGAGGTTTCTCTGAAGTGATGAAAATGTTCTAAACCTAGATTGTGATGACAGTTGCAAACTCTGTGAATATACTAAAAACCATTGAATAAGTACACTCTAAATGGGTGAACTGTATTGTGTGTGAATTATAGCTCAACAAAGCTATTAACAAAAAGTTAACATACTTGATAAACATTCACAACAGCATTGGCATGAAAGATATACGATAGTCGAGTTAATGCAACATAGCTTCCACATAGTTAAATACATAAACCGCTGGCACCCTGGTCTTCCTGTTATAGAACATATTCTCATAGCAACCAATATTTGCTCTTCCTAACAACTGTCATCATCATCATCATTCATGTCTGTCTTCCCCTCCACAACAGAAAGGGCAGCGGAGTCGGGGCAGGGAGGGGGCAGAAAGCATTTCCATGCTTATGGGGACTGAGGACAGAGACTGTCCTCACAGTGCTATGATCTTAGCACATATCATTAATAAATCTCTGCCGTAGGAATTAATGTATATATGTATGTGGTATGTACATTCTAGGTATGAATGATTGAATGAAATTATGGGATTGGGGCAATTCAACCAATCAAGCTGATATATTCTAACTGTCCCCTGAAATCTGTTCTCCAATTCTCCCATACTCGTGACCACCCATGCAGAGACATTTCCCAGGAGCCACTGCAGTTGTGACCATATGACCATAATCTTGCCAATTACATAACAATGGATGTGAGGAATGCTATTTTTAACTCATTTGCTTCAAAAAAAAAAAAAATAGCTTGCCTTGGACTTCACTGTGTTTCCATCGTGCAGATTAAACACAAAAACCTCAAAGTAAGAGAATACAAGAGGGAAAGAACCTGCCCAGTCAAGAGAGACTAGGCAAATTGTTATATGAGAGAAGTCATCTTGTATTTTATTTAAGCCTTTGTATGTTGGGGTCTCTGTACTACATCAGTCTAATCATTACTCTGACTGTTACAACCCAGGCATAGTTGTGTGTGTGGAAGGTGGGGATGGGAAGTGGGGAGGTGCAGCAGAGGAGTCAGGGCAGGGAGGAAGCAGGAAGCATTTCCATGCTTAACTAAACTGATTAGTGATTTAAGCCAACGTGGTCATTGGTAACTCAATGAAGACACTCTTTTCCAGTGTCTTCATAACAACTTCATGAATTAGTAGTCACATAATTTAAATGCTAAAAGCTATAAAGAGGCCATTTTGAATGAATTTAACTCAGAATAATATTGTCGTTAAATAAATATTCATATCACATAAACATACACTTTGCAAAGATCCAATATATTTTAAATAACTGAATAGCTATTTTTAGCTTTTTTGTAACCAAGAAATAACCTGTAACATGTAAGACACAGGATGCATTAGAACTCTTCGATCTAACAAAAATACCTCAAATTGGTGGGAGAAAAATTGCAATGATTACACATTCTTTTAGATTGCTTAACTTTCTCACAAATAAGTTGACTATTAAAAAAAAAAAAACTGAGCCAACACATAAAATGTGAAGTTTGAAGATGTCCGTTGTTTAAAAACAACAACTTACTTGTAATATACATGGTATTGATGATTATCATGGACTTCCAATGCCATTCAGAATTGAATACAAGACGATGAATTTTACAAATTGTATCTGAATTTTAAGCAAAAATTCATGTTAAGTCAATTGCCAAAGGTGGGAGGAAGTGGGGAGAAATTGATATACAAACCTTTATTAAATCATGGAACTAAGGCAACCATGATAGAATGACATCAATATAATTGCGATCAGAGCAAGTTGTCTTTTAATCTCCAGTCTTGACATTCTAGATGACCTTGGGTAAGTTACTAATCATCTGTGGGACCACTTTCCCAATTTTTAAAGTAGGGATTATAATAATTGCTGGCTACCTCTCAGGAATGCTGGCAAACAGACCTGTCTTATAAAGTGCTCAGACCTACTTGGAAAAAAATTGTTATATCACTATCAAGTATGATAACTGTTATTTATGACTCATTAGACCTTTGAATCTAAATTTGAAAAATGGTTTCATCTGGTTTTCTGAATTTGCCTGACCACTTTTATACACATACCAGTTGTTCCCATAATGCCAATGTAGGCATATTTATTTGCATCTATGCTGAGTGTTAATGATTCCCAGATTTCAAATTTGGGTACGGTATTTACTGAGAAGCTCCTGGCATCTGAAATCTACATCCTTCTTGTAGTGTGGAAGATAGTGTTGTTTTTTAATCATCACTGGATAGCATGAACTTGTTTTGTTTAAGGTTTATTCACTGGGAAGAAACACTATTCTATCCATTTTACATATCTTTATTTAAATTTTATATTTTTAATAAATCTTTTTTCTTTATATATAAGAGATCAAGATATATATACAAATTAGCTTTTAAAGGATTGTTGAGCTTGCTAAAAGGTAAAATATTACATGTAATTTATTATTTATTTGAGTCTATATACCCTATTTCTAAAAAAGTTTCCTTAATGACGGTCAATACACACATGGAATTGATATTATAAAAGAAAAAGGGTAACAAAAATGTTAACTGGGGGTGGAAAAAATCAAGTTTACTTAAACAGATATTAACAAAAAAATGTTGAAGTTGAAAAAAACTACAAAGACTGAGCAAAATCTCTTCATCTGAGCTTCCTAGCATTCAAGTCAAAAACAAAAATTATATGAATTTGTAATTCAGCTTTTTCCGTGTCATAAAAGGAGGCATCGGAAGGAAGAATTTTTCTATGTTCCTGAAACTTGAAAAAGAGTGTCTTATTTTCAGGATATTATATTATGTACTATACCATGTCCCTGAGAGTAATTATAGAGAAAACATATTTTCTTTCCCCTCCCCATGAACCACCTCTCTTAGTCAACACTAATGTCACATTCCAGAAACTTTTTTTTTTTTAACCAAACTTGCCCCTGACTAGTGGTGTTTTTAACTTTGAACAATATTACAGAATTGGGAAAAATCACATTGCACAAATTTAACCATGTCCATTTTCAGGTTGTGGGTGTAAGCGTGGACATTATAAAGACATCAAGTGAGAAGAAAAGTCATTCGTGCCCTCAGATGACTCCAAAGAAAACAATGGAAACCTCCCGTTGAAGCCATATTTGCTGCTGTGGGGATAACACAACTCTCGAGATAGATATTTTATCTGTTCGACCATGTTTTAAGCTTTATTTAATCATAATTTTTAGCTTCACCAGAAACCTTTGCTAACAGCATGAGAATAGTTAAATGCCTGACATGGCTTTGCAGGGGGAACACCTTGAACTGAGATCTCACAGGGATCACAGAAACCGGGAGACACAACTTACAGCTGAGCTGTGCTGTGGCAGAGACTGCATGGCCCACAAAACAGAAAATATTTACTGTATGGTCCTTTACAGACAAAATCTGCAGATCCCTGAAATAGACTAAGCCTTCATTTTTAAGATTAAAACACTGAGTCTCAGCAAAGGGAAGTGCTTTGCCAACAGTCATGCTGTGACTTGATAACCCCAATTACTAGCTGGGATCACCCCTTTCTTTCCATGCTGAACCACCTGAAAGAGACTGTCCTCTTTGCAAGACAATCAAGCGCTTCCCACAAAGGTTTAATTTAAACAACGAAGATGGTGAAATGAGGCAGATGAATTTTTTGGTCCAAATCAAATGTGTCTAAATGCAAGTAGAAAAACAAATCCATACATTTATAGTGTTTTCTAGAACCCAAAACCTTGGGTGAAATTAAAAACAAAACTGATCTATGAATCTTCACATTGTGAAAAATCTACATAAATCCTTGTTCAACTAAACATTAATGAGTTTGTATCTTACAAATTCACAAATTTTAATTTAGCAAGATCTGAGCAAAGGCTTTGTGCAACCAGGCCAGCTAGTAACCTGTTTTAAAATGGACACAAATCTACTAAATTAAATGAAACTATTATTGGCCAAAATTCTAAAATAAAATGACGATGCTACTTGAGAAACATAAGATGTTAAAATGACCTGTGAGACTAACTTGGACTAAGATGACTACTGACCTCAAAAAAAGAGATACTTCCGGAAGCAAGAAAATATGTAGAATCAGTAATTATTTTAACCAAAGTGCTTTTTTGTGCCCCTTCCCAAAAGTGAATTTGAGAAAATATAACTTTGCTTTAATTCATCAAGCTACAATCATCTCTCTGAAAACTTCTAATTTTAAAATCAAGTGCTCATTTGATTCTCAAGCAAGGTCAAAGGAACAAGGCAGCCTAGCACTGACATCACAGGGATATGCCCCACGCTGTTCAGCAGTTACATCAATGTGGCATGTTGCTATGGTGCCTGACTATTAATTTCTGAAAGAAGGTGATTATAAAGCCGCCAGATGAACATCAATCGGATGACACCACTTCAGCTCAGAACACTGACACGCGTTACTCTTATTTGCAGCAAGTTAATTTTATGAAATCACCACTTTTGTGATGTGAATATTCTTTTCTAACTTTAAACCTACCAAGTCAACAGCCCCCATCTGTGCCCTGCCCACCCCAGCAAAAAATGATCAGCTTCAACAAAGAGAGGGAAAGTTTGGTGTCTCTAGTTAAGTGTGACTTTGTGGGCAATCTTTTCTTTAAAGATCTCCCAAAATATACTGGATACATACTTACACACAAATAAATACGCATATATTTGATAACTATGTAGATTAGAAGAGAAATGAATTAAGATGCCTAAAAAGTGGAAGACAGAGCCCTAGATATAAGCCCACTAATCATATTTGCATTTACCTTTTTTGGCTTCTGTAAAGCAATCTTCAGTTATAGTCACCTCAAAAGGTCACTTCTTACCCTGAAAACAAAAGAGAATATCAAAATCTGAATGTCAAGAGAAAGCAACCACTTATCTGCCTGGGATAGGTGCAAGAAAGACAACAAAAGAACTCAATTATGTTTAATGGCAAGTGACTTTCAGAGTTAATAAAAACGAGTCCCAAGACCTCCAGTCATTTGGACCACATGCCTCTGAGCAGTTCAAGACAACAAAAACAACCTGGATGGAAAAAGCAGAGGTGAAGCATTTCAAATTTTGTGTGTGAACTTTTTCTCATCTCGTCGTCTATTAATTTATTTTCACGTGGAATAATAAGTGACTCATAGGCCTTTGTTTTTGGAAACCAGACAGCTATTTGAACATGTCTCTGTTTGGTTAACGTCCACGACATCTCTAATTTCATTAAAGCAGAGGCTTATTTTTTTCCGCCTTCGGAAGACTGTTAGTTCTTATAGACGAAATGCTTTAAGCCACTCTGGACCTTTCAAAATGAATAAAAGCACCACAATTTTCAGTTTGGGGAGGGAAGGGGAGGGGGTTAATCAGTTGGTGAAATCTGTTCACAGAACATTTTCCACTTAGCATATAGCTACCAGATCAACTAAGTTAAATAAAAATGGTTCGTGTCAGATGAAATAAACAATTGAAATCAACTTCCTAAAACACAAAGAAAGGATAGAACACGCTTATCCCACATCTACTCCCACATCTGCATACTCCTTTCTGCAAAACAGTATGTAATCCTTTAAGAAACATTATGAGCTGCCTCTTTCTGCCCATGTAACTGGGATCAACATATGCCATAAGTAAAAATAAAAACATTTGTTTATTAATTTAGATCAAGTTACCAACAGGGTACAGAATTCATTCCACAGCAATTGACTAAATGCTCATATAATTTTTTTAGATGGTGAAATTATACCATTTTAGTGAAATGGTAATATATCTTTTTGCTCACTCTTCAGAACAATATGTAATTTCATAAAGAATATATCCCTGTTTATCCTTCTGCTGTTGACCCTTAATGTGGAAAGGCAAACATCATTGAGAAGAATTAAATCTTATCTTTAGTAGGGCTAAAAATTTGAACGTGGCACTTCGGTGTGTACTATCTTTGAGGAATTGGTCTGAGGCCAATTTATGACATTTCCACAAGCAAGTGTATGCAGATTCTTGCCATTAAGATTGGAAAGAAATGCAGGCTCTGAGTGAAATCATAATTTTCATGTTTACTCTAAGAGGAAATTGGAGGTTTTCACCATAAATGTTCACTATTTGGGTGGGGGAAAACCCTAGCTCTGAGACTTAAAATTACTATTTTGCAATCTGCCCCAAACCTTTTTGTTTTTACACAAAACAATTCAAATTGAAAATGAAAATCATGTGCCTTACTGTTGATTTGTGTCCCCAGTATTGGTTTCTCCAGTGGTGAGAACTCTGTTTGAGGGCAAATGGTGATAAGAAAACAGAGCAATGAAGGCTGGGTCCTCCAGGTAACGAGAAGATCTGCAAAGCAGTCCCCATCGGCACGAATCACAAGAGCTCATTAGATAACAAGGCATAGCAATAATCTTACACACCAGAAATTTCCATCTCCACCACTCATTCAATCTTAAATGGAAAGCAAGTGAATTTGGGCAGACCCCACTCAATTCAAGCAAGAACCCTCTTTTTTCCTCCTTGTTAACTAGAGATGTTCTCCAGTGAGTATACTCTAACTTTCATGTTTATCTATTGAGTTGCATCTATTTTTGCACGTTTGGCAGTCAGATCTATATTAGACTTTGCAATGCAGATGATATTGCTATCACATAGGCCTAGCAAACAACTGGACCTTATTAAAATTTAATCAGAAAGAAGACTGCTGAAGATGCCTACTTTGAACAAAGTTATCTCTAGCACTGTATTCAAACCTGTAAAAACATTTTCAGGTTAGTACTTGGGCTGCTTCTCTACTCTTTACTGCATAATATGGTATACAAGTCAACAAAGAGCAAAAATACAAACAAGCTGGTTCACCCTCACAGATTTTACAAGTGTAATATTTCCCTGGGGGGGATTAATAATAAAATTATACAATTGTCCCTCCAATTTATAAATACTCAAGCAGTACAAAATTGGCTACATTTCATTTTTACTTATACATAAAAAACCATATTTTCCTCCATTTTGAAGTGCCACAAATTTTAGTGCATATGCACATTTGATCACTCGTTCATTTATTTCTGTTGATTTTAGTTTTTAGTAGACATTAACAAAGTAATCTAAAAGATATTTTTCTACCTTTGCTGAGGAAAAGATTAATCGTTCAACAAGCTGTTTGCCATCATGCTAAATTAAGAGAAATGTATCAATATAATAGACAAGAAAATTAAGGTGTGAGTTTGCATCATTACTATTACTAGCCTAGAAAAATCAGAAATCAACAACTACGAGAAACATTTGCATTTCCTTTTTTCCAAAGTATAAAATTTCTGTTTCAAAATGCACTGGCTACTTTTTTAAACAATCACTTTTATTTATCAAATATAACAACTATTTACCTGAGTGCTTACTGGCAGCACAACTGCCAAAACTAAAAATAAATGATTATGTAAAGCCTTTAAGTTTAAAAAAAAAAAAAAAAGATAAAAGAAAAATATTCTCTTGCAGCCCACTTGTCTTTTTTTTTTTTTAAATACTGCCAACATATGAATTGCATTTTTTTTCTTTTTCTCTCTTTCTTGAGTTTCCTGTTGGTTTAGGTTTTAAAAGTGAGCCAAGGATATTGTAAGCAGAAATTATTTATTTTTCCTTTATGTTCTTCTCTACAGTTAGATCCTGGGAACACTAGAATTATCCCATGTGTGGCCACTTCACTATTGTTTGCAGTACTGTTATTTACCTGAAGCTATTTGATTACCATAAGGACACTGACCAAGAAGACACCAATCTACAGCTGCGACTCCCAGGTGCAGAAACTTAATGTACCTTCCACTTCCTCTACCTTCCCAACCCCTCCACCATAGACCTCCGCAGACCTCTTAGGTTACTACAGTGCTTCACTGTCACACTTTCTATGGGTATATTTGCCCCTAATTTAATCTGCGTGATGAATAATACACAGTGCCAACTGATATTGCTTACCTGGTACCAAGTTGCAAGTAAATGTGGAAGTGTGATTTCATCTTGCAAGATGGAAAATGTTCAATATATACTCTATTTTTCCATTAAAAGTATTTCCCCCTTTTCTTTCATGGAAGCTGAAGAAAATGATTTGCATGAGGATTTATGCATTATATTTCACTTGATACAACTGTACAAAAGTGATCATGAAGGATGGCCAACATATTTCATCTCAACCTTCAGCCTAACAAATGTTGGCTGAGAACCTACTGTGCATCAGTGTCACTGGGGATACGAGTGTGATCAAAGCCAGCTCTTGGCCAAGGACAAAGGTGGCAGTTTAGGAGTTCCTCTCTAGCTGGAGGATCCCTTCTCTTGAAGTCCAGAAACATGGTTCGAACTTCCCATACTTCCAAATACTTTCCAATCAAATGGCATCCTTCACCTGAGAAAACAGGTCTAAATAGGCCAATTGCCAAGAGATTGCTGCCTCTTTAAATAGTGAATCTTAACTCGTGGGCTTTTATGTCTGGTTTATCTTAAAATTTCTTAGAAAAACAGAAGCGCAGCTACACAAATTTGACTAGCTGAAAAATTCCAATACAAGGGTCACTTCATTTTCTGCACTCCAGACAAGAAAATCCACTCAGAAATCAACTCTAAAGTGTTTTTTCTCTGCTTCTAATAACTTCAAAATTGGCTACATTTTGAGTCAGGTTTACAAAAAGAAAGAGAAGGAAGAGAGAAAAGAAGGGAGAAAAGAAAAAGGAGAAAAAAGAAGGAATGAAATAGGAAAGAAAAAAAAAGGAAAAGAAGGAAGGAAAGAAATTGGAAAGAAAAGAAAGAAAACTCAGATCCAGCCTTTGGGGCCCAAAGGCAACCGTGGACACCACCCAGGCTTGCTGGTTTAGTTATAACATTTCTCTGATTTCTCTGTATCAACGAAACCTATCACATTGGGTCCATCATTCCTAACGCCCCCTCCCATTGCTGCAAGGACATTTTCCTTCCTTTCTCCTCAGCCTCAATGACCCTCATCAAATCATAGGACCTAACTTTGGGGTCCATCTAGCAAGAAAAATCTGAAAAATCTGAAAAAGATAAAGTAAGCCACATGGTACAGGCAACCCCAGCAGAGGCTTGCCAGCGAAATCACTTCAGGCTGGCAGCCCCCCAGCAACTGCACACTGGCCCACTTCATTTGGAAAAAAGCACTCTCTTACCTTACAGAAAATTAAAACCCTGGTCATGGTCATGTGAAAATATTTTATAGGTATCCTTTAACAGCCTTTAAATGTTGAAACCTACAAACAATATTTGCTGTTTTCTCTTTGAAGCGCTAACAAAGCCTTTGTTTTAAATTTACCTTTAGTGTGCAATAAGAGTTAATAATCAAATCCATCCCAACCCCCACAAATGTTAAACAAAAAGATAAAAGAAATGCAAATAGCTATTGTCATGGAAAGTTAAAGTACCTGTCTGTATTTTTAAGTGAAAACTATTATCTCTATCAATCAAAATTTAAGAATACAATAGCGCTAATCACAGAAGGTGCTCTGACGGAGTTACTTTTCCTCATTAAAAAAAGTATTTTCCCCTTAAAAACTGAGTATAAAAGTCATATACTTACAATTATATAGGGTATTTGTAATTTTATTATTAAAAACCTTTAGCAGCCTCACTGTTAATAAATGCTTCTAAGTCTCTAGACTGATTTGTACCCAAGAAGAACGAAGTCCCTACATGTTTTAATGAGGTTGATAAAATTTTATTTAAATTCTCAGTTTCCGACCTGCGGGGGAACAGCACACTCTTCTGTTGGAAAGAGTAACTCAAACCGAGGCAACAGTTAACTGGTAATGAAGACTCCTTCTTTTAGACCTTGGACACAATTCCTACTCCCTGAAATATCTTCACAGAGGACATATCTTCCTCGGATGGCTCATCCTTCTGAACTGTGGCAATTCGTTTTTGAAATTAGTACACTCTAAAAGAAAGCAAAATTCTACCACCATACCCCAGGACTGATCTAAGTACAGAGTGCATCAATTTCTGAGTCTTTTTTTTTTTAAATTCACTTTTTAAAAACACTGGATTAGACCCTGAATATGGTGATTTCTAAAGACAGCACTGGAACAAAAAATAGCAAGACCCCAGATAGTAAAACAGCTCAAGATTAAAATTCCTAGAGCAAACAGTTAAACCAGGATGCCATTCTGCAGGCTGAGCCTGGATGGATGTCTCCTCCAGCGTGGGGCCAAGAGGCTGTCATCTTCCCTCTAGCAAGATCAGATTTCCTTCCCTCCAGACCGCCTCTCTGAGCATCATGGCCAACATCTCCAGTGTGCTATTAATATCAATGAAGAGACGATTCCATTTCCACCGAAGAGAACCCTTCCTATTCCGGCACAGACCTGCGGGGAGGACCCTGGCCCGGGTATAGACAATACAGCAGCAGAGTTTCACTGCTTTCTTACAGTTCACTCTTGCACACTGTTTGAAGCCTTTTAGCAAACAATGGCAGCATTATCTCCAGGATAGTTACAAAACAGGATTTGTTAGGACAAAGAATAATAAAGCTGTTCTCTCTCTCTCTCTTTTTTTTTTTCTTTTTCTCCTCCCCACCCCAAGTCCCTGAGAGCCTGTCCCTGCCAGTCCAAAATTCAGACACATTTCCTAAAAGGCACCTGTACTTGTATATTTCAACGGTGCCAGCAAATGACAACAGCCCAGGAACCGGGACTGTTGTCAGGAGGCGCCCAGAAGAGCAGCAAAGTAGCCTCTCAACATTTGTAAAATGAAACAAAAGTATCGGCCTTCGCTTCGCACACACTTACCGGTTCATGGTGAGGAACGAAAGCTTTGGGGCCGCAGAGGCAATTTTCACACAAGGGAAGAAAGTTGAGAGTTTGTGAGGGAGAAACTACAGGCGCTTGGAAGCCTGCGGGCTTTCAGGGCTCCCAGGCTGGCGGCAGTGTGAGGAAGGACTGAAGGTATGTGGGCTAAACACAACAAAAGCCACTGCCTTACTCTAGATTAAATATGCAGGAAGAGGCCCCTTTGCATAAACACAAACACTCAGCAAATGAATAACTGGCTCAATCAGACGCCCGCTGTGTCTTCTACCTGTCCTCTCTCTGACAGGAGACACCGCCTGTTCTAGGGGACAAGAACTAAACAGGAGACTGTTAAATGTTATGTTGCTATAATAACAATTAAAATGAATTGCATTCATTAGTAATTAAGAACTGACTCCTAGGGAGGGCGTCTGGGGGGATATAGTGCTATTGTCATATCTCCAGCTACTCCTAAAAGACTTGGCATAAGACGTGTCAGTAGAGTTTTACTGTAGTTTGCATTTAGGTCTCTAACATTCAACGAGAGTTTTAAATAATCACATTGTTCAGCCACAATTTAAGGTCAAATATATTCCTCTTGTTTCTCTGCTTTAACACATTATAAACTGATCCTTGTAAGTCTACGGAAAGATCTATTTTAGATACGTGTAAAAATTTGCACATATACATACACAATTATGTACATGCATATACATGTGTATATATACTCACACATATAATATTCACACATAGCTAATTAAATAAACCAAAAAATGCCACTTTACACTCTTTAGTTCACTAATGATTTAGAGAAAATAATTTGAGTCATCCAAAAATATACCCCAAATGCCTGCCTTTCAAATGTCATCAATCCATGACCACTCATTTAAAAACATTATCCATATATTAGAAAGGATGCTTTTAACTGAGTGGCCTAACCACTTATAATTTCAATTAAATAACATAATTACAGTCAACAATTTTCTCCATTTCGGCAGAAAATATGCCATACCTCAACATAATTTGTCCTTAGAACTGAGAAATTCAAGCTAGAGGAAAAACATGCAGGCACTAGGAATTCACTACTGCCTTTTCCCAGTGTATGGAGTTAGCTCACACTCACCCTAACCTCTTACTGTATGTTACAGCTACATGTTGGTCTTAGTAACTTAATTATTTTTAAATAACTTTTGCAGTATTCAATGATTTCAATTGAAACATAAGTAAGATTATGTTCATCTACTTCCTTCTAATGCCACATAGTACTTTAAGGGCAAATCTAGCACTGCTATTCCATAGGATGTGTCCACATTATTATTTGGACTAAAAAGGGTAAGTCACAGGTCTTTCACAGCCTCGGAGAATGTACTGCGATTATGCTGGCCAAGGGGAAAGAAAAGTGGCTTTCTAGTTCAAAAGCGAGTTTTATTTTAATACAATACCATTTTCTGGCTATATCAATCTGCCACAAAAGCAAAAATAATTTTACTGGAAAGTTAAAAAAAATACAGACAAAAAACAAAAGACCATTCCAAACATAAATTATGGCATAACATGGAGAAAAAAGAAACAAAATTAAAAGATTCTTGATGCCCCAAAGAATAAAACACAGGTTCTCCAAGAGTGGTTCCCACAGAAGCTAAAGATACCTATTCTGTTCACTATTTTGTCTTGAAATGACCTTCCAAATAAGTTGTTAGTAACCGACTTCCATAGACAATAGTGATCTAACCTTGATGCAAATAAACCATAGAACAAAACTTAATCAGTATATCACTGTGAAAAAGCCTTTGTCCATCCCAGTGGAGCTTCTAATGACGGTTTTGGCAGTTCTGGCGGGTAGTTATGCTTCCCAGCTCATCTATATCTCATACTGGTTGAGCAAGCTAATGGAAGAGCTGTTAGTGGAATCCAATATTAATGCTCTGTATCATGCAAACCTGGATGCAACCGAATATATTATACAATTATAGGTAGTATCTAATTCCATAGGTATTAGATACTGTAACTCTAAATTAATATTTTAATGAGGACAGTGAAATAAAGACGACAATCCAGGTAAGGGATCCATGCATTGTGGTCCAGCTAAGCTCCTTGCTGCACGAGGCTGGATACTGGAGCAAACAGCACAGACACAGGGATTGTGACAAAAATCCGCATGCAAGCTTTAGATGCTGAGTGACACATACTGATGCACAGAGTCAAAGATGTCATCCTCACACAAGCACCACTCGCTGTAAGCTTGAGAGAATATGAAGAGGGAAAAAATGGGGGAGGGGGAGTAGTTGCAGTGAGACCTCCAGAAAATAAACAGGGTGTACAGTTTCAAAGGCTGTAGACACAGACATTTCATTGTTCAAGCCAATTATCAGTGGAAAATAATAACAACAGATGGATTCAGAGTCACTGACTTTTCATATGCACTTCATCTCGGCGGAACAGATGATGAAACGCGAGAGCTATCTCAAAAAGGCAAAACATCTTTCAGTAAAAGAACTCTACAGTCCAGATGGGGACCTTCTAAGTCTGCTGATTATCTTCTTATAATGTTGTAAGAAAGACTTACTAAAACATTTCAAGAACTGATCAGATATGATGCATACAATGGCTTCATTATTGGAAGGAGTTGCCTCAGACTTGTGACTAAACCAGGCAGAGATTTCAATAAGGTTAGGACTGTAAGTTTCCTGTTTTCTCATCAGGGACTGCAGGTTCCAACTAAAACTGGAAATCTGTGCACCACAGGAGAATAAACCATCACCCAAGGATCTTACATTTGTGCTCCTCTCTTGTTTGAGCAAAAAATAAAAAAAGAGAGATAAACTGGGACTGTGAAAGGACATTAAATTATTCTGAGGCGTTCTATCATGATAGGGGAAAAAAAATCAGCTCCAAAGCAATTCCTTATTAAAAGCATTCAGCGATAAAATATCATCCATTATATAAAGTTTGAACATCTTAAATATCCCTTGCCACTGGTGATCGCAAAATATAATTTGCTTTTAGCAAGAAATAAAAAATAAATTTCAATGGTGGTGTGATAAACAGTTCTAATAAATGCCAACTAAACACACAAGCAAAACCCACCAACCTACCCAAAAGCACTCTCGCTTAACTTAAATATCAACAAGTCAGACGTGCTGATAAAACACAATAGAGAAACCACAAACTGAGAACCTGCTATAATAAAAAAGTTAAAATCTCTAATTAGATAAGCCTCATTACCACTGGGATAACAATGTATCTGTTCTGTCTATCTATCCATCTCAATCCATCCATTTATTCATCATCAATTCCACATTCGTAATATTATAAAAATCTTTCTGTGAATTGATGTAAAATATAGTTGAAATCACTGTTAGGAAAAAGAAAAGCTGATCCTCCTGCTATTTACTAACATACTTAACATTTAAAAAATATTTTTAAGAACACACTTCACAAGTTTATAACATAAGTTAAAAAAAATTTTTTAGAGCAAGGCTTTTCTTTCAAAGTATTCTGACAAAAGTAAATTCATAGCAGAACACACAAGCACGAAGAAAATATCGCCAAGGGCAAAATTCTGCAACTGCTTTAAGAAGCAAACAAGAACACAAAAGATGTGTAATGCAACCATCTGGCTCTCCTCATACTATATCATGCCTCAACTTTATCCCCCACCCCCTTAGCCAGCCCACACCAATGCCACAAAACCAAATGGCTTCACTTATGTTTTCTGCACGGCAAATTTACACAATGCACTTAGAATGCAAAAGTTGATTTTTATACATAAACTAATATCTTAATTTTTTTCTCCACTTCGATGATTTTGTCGTCGTTACTTACTCAGAGTGGGACTTCTTTGAAAAACCACGAAGTACTGCACTGTGAAAATGTCCCCACATGGATATATCTGTTCAGGCTCAAGAGAAACCCCCTTCAAAACCTTAATCTCTATCATCTTGTGTTTTCTGTTATAGCCAGACACTAGATATGGACATCTAAAAAATAATCCTAAAATTATTCCGATTAAACCGTTACTTTTTTTTAAATTTTTTGCTCTAAATTGTGGGTTGTTTCCTCCACTTACTATTCGAAATAACTGCACTCATTTTTAATTATCATCCTTGAAAGTCTGTATGCTCATTAGAATCTCCTTATTTGGCTCATTCTACAAACATTTATTGAGCAACTACTATGGTGTCAGGAGCTCATTAGACAATGGATATTCAAAATCATCCCCCGCCCCCCCGCCACATGCTAACAGAGCCTGTCTGGTACATTAAACCAGAACTGTATGGTTCATAAAAAAAATATCTTCAAGTGCAGGTAAGCTGAAACATTTTATTTATTTATATAGTTATTTGGGCAGGCAGACATAACAGATATTTGAAAAGTTATGGCATAGCCAATTGCTTTCAAAGGTGAGAATTAAGGCTTTTAACGAAACTCTCTGGATAAAATCAGTATAGGTCATCACAAATGGTTCTCACAAAGGGGCAACAGTTAATAATAGTAACTGCGAAAGAGATATCCTCACAGGAACACTCTACCCCATTTTTTTCTTCAGGGGCATGCTAGAGGCAGGCGTTCTGTATAGGCAAGTGCCCTGAGTCGGAATCAAGACTTACAGGGAAGGGTATGGGGGGGTGGGGGGAACGTCTGGTTGACTTCTATTTTCTTGCTGACATTGGTTTTCCATCTCCCCTGCATCCCTCTCTGCGTTCCAGGATTAAAAGGCCTCGCCTAGATTCTCCAGGAGCTGATTTTCAGTTCCCTTCTGGGCGTTTTTGCCCAGGACCACAGAGGCTTCTGGTCTGGACAGCAGTGGTAATCCTAGGACACACACAACGAATCCAGCCACCGAGTGAGGGATTCTGCTAATTGTTTAAGCCTGCACTAGTGTCTGGCCACCAGTTGGCAGACACAACTCATGGCTGCCTACCAGGCCTAGGTTAGCACAGCTGGAACCAGATGACAAGCTCTCTAAGATATTCTTTCCATGGCTACATCTGGCTTTTGGCGGTTCCAATCTGCAGCTAAACTGATTTTGTTCAGTTTTTCTGGGAAAGTTTAGGCAACAGATAAGACCAGTCATATTAATCTTAACTGTGTACATTTCAGTTTGGGACAAAATATCAGAATATAAACTCCATGCAGGCAAGAACTTCATCTGCCTTGCACACTGTACCCCAGTGTAGAATAGTAGCTACACACGGTAGTTGTGCGACAAATATATATGGAATAAATAACACTAACCAGCACGTAAGCTGAATAAAAATATTCCAGCTCCTCTATTCTTACTGTTCTGTGTACAATGCCTAACACTCCAGGTACACATAGAAAATATTCCAAGAGGCTCCATGTTAAATTTTATTATGGGCATACTGACCCAGGAAGACAGACAGTCAAGAATAAAACAATTCACACAGTATAGTTGGGAAGACCTCCCCAAAATCCATTCCTGAAAATAACGATCTACTAGTATTAACTACATCCCGACTTTATTAGTCCTTAAACTGCAGAACTTGGCAGCTAGGTATGTGCCTACAGTGCTTTCAAGTGACCCGATAGTAGAAACTTACCTTTTGGCCACCAGAGAAAAGCCAAATATGACACAACTTTTCCTGGCACCTTTTCATCCCATTTCCTTTCCCATGCCTCTCTTCCTGAATTCCCTGACATTTGGAGATCCCAGCTCCCTTCTACACTCAACTTTGACCCATCTCTAGGCTCTTCAAAAGGTCACCACCTCCCTCACTCCCACTAGAAATGCCAACATAATTTAGAACCAGATGGAGACCCACCCTCTTGAATCCTTGGCTACAAAGGTTTTTTCATATTTATAGGATGCTATGGTAATACTGATGCTAGGGAACCTTTAATCCTTATGACAATAAAGCTCCAATGAATGCCCCAGAACTTGATAAAGGAGGAGGATACTCGGTAGAAGCCTGGCATGGCTCTTCACAGGTGATGCTGCTTCCTCAATTCTGCAAGTTAACCTTCCTTAAACAAGAATGCCTAAACCATGCAGAAGACTTTGACAAGCTTAGCATGTGGTCTTAGCATGAGGAAGCAAAGCTACTCAAAAGTGCAACAGATGAAGCTGTGTCTGAACTTACTCCCTTTCCTGTCATGTAAAGCAGCAGGGGTGGGGGTGGGGGTGGGGGTGGGGGTAGGGGTGGGAGCAATTCAATTCGGCTAAGTGTAAGTTTCTGAAAAAAGCTGTGTGTCCACGATGGAGAACTGGGGCTTCCAGTTCTTCTTGGAAGGAACTGCTTACCTCATAAAGGGTGGTCCAGGAAGACTCACCCCTAAAATACCTCTCCTCCTTTGTTCCTGCTTTTTGCAATTATTTTAAATGTGGGGAAATGCCTTTCCACAATTCCACAATCACAATGAAAGTTTAAGATAATCAAGGGAGAAGCAGTGCAACAGGATGCCAATGATTGATACCCAGTCCTTAGCTGAGAACAGGCTGAAATGTAAAAAGAGCCAAAAAATTTTAAAAAATTAAAAAAAACAAAAAGCAAATTTTTTTAAATTAAGGGAAAATGAGAGGGACGTAATGCAAGGCTGAGGGTATATAGAATGCATATCTTAATTTCTTAATGCTCTTTTTGGCTGCCTCAATTAAAACTAAGTATTATATCAGAGAGTACCACACAGCATAGTTTATTTTGGGATAGTTCAAGACCCTATAAGTAGAGATTCAAGTTCCCAAGTTCAAAACTCAGCCCTTCTTACTAGCCTTGGGAGCTCAGGCAAGTTAAGTTCTCTGTCCCTAGTGTGCTCATCCATAAAATGGGCTTAATAATAGTGAATAATGTGCATTTGAGGAATAAATGTATTAACAAAAAAAAAGTGCTTAGAAAAGTGCCTGGCACACAGTGAGCGTTTAAAAAAATTATAGCGGCTGTTATTATAACCAGGGATAATATAACTTAAGTAAATCTAAAACTTCCTACGCTTCATTTCTGCCATCTCTACAAGTTGTTAATAATATCTGGTTATGTGCCATGTTATAGGCTAGAAAAAAGAAGAAAGTGAATATCAGATTTTAAACTTCTTAAGAACATAGTGTAAAATAAAACCAAAGTACTCATTTTTCCCCTCAATATTAGCTGGAGAATCACAGATTTAAGACTGGGGTCTCACCTACCTCAGTGAAGGGAAAGTCAGCAACAAAAAAGCTACAATTCAAGCGTGGAGTCAGCTGCTTGTCCCACCACAGACCAAAAAAGACTCTGGGGAGACATCCAAAGAAGGCAGGAGGAGGATACAGCCTGGAACCCGAAGGTATTCAAACACATTTTCTTGTATATTTCAAGTCTGTGCATATAGATTCTATTACTGATTTAGGATCTTAAACAGTTTGTTTATTTTTTAAATGCCTTTCAGCTCACCTTTAATAACATGTTTCTTTGACTTGGCTGAAGTATGCCTCAGAAGAATTACAAGCGGGAATACGGCTGGGTGAAAGGTTCAGTGAACTAATCCACACCTGGCCCATTTAAAAAAAGAAAAAAAGGGGGCTCATATTTTCCATATAGAAACAAGTCTCTTTATATGAACCAGGCTTTTATTTAATTGCTAAGGTACTTTCCACGCCGTACAATCTTTTATGAGCTTCTTCAGTGGAATGGAGAAAAGAACCACCACCAGTCATACCTGGAACTTTATCAGTGACAGAAATAATGATGATGATGATGATGATGATGATGATAATAATAATAATAATAATAATAATAATAATAGAGTTGTAGATTTATCAGAAGTTCCTTCACCAAGTTTACCAATGACAAAAGACAAGGATGCCCCCCTAAAATCTGACCAGGGATCAAGTGAGATGTATTGTGTGTTCATGACCAAAATTCACATTTCTTTTGCATCAGTTGTGTGACCCATACTTTTGAGTGGAAGAAATAAGGTTTAGATGGGGAAAATCTCAGATGAGAGAAGAATGAACACATTTTAGAGCTGAAAGTTACCTTCGAGGGGGTCTAATCAAGCTACTTTCTCCTAGGAAGTGGATTTAGTACGTGACTGAGGCCATGGAGGTGGTGTGGATGAAAGCAGGGACAAGGGCCCCTTACAAATGTGGAAAAGCAACAGCTAGAAAATGTGGTTGCTGGAAACATCATTTCGTCTGAAGCTATAATCTAAACAAGCTAACTTTATTCTATTCAGTTCTCCAGGCATCTTATTTCTTCCTCTCAGGTTTATTCCTAAGAAAATTCCTTTTAATGAACTCTGGTTTGAAATAAGTGGAAAAGGGGATATTTCCATACCTTAGTTAAGAGGGAACTAAGTGAAGTGGAAAGAATATTTAACTTGAAGGCAAGAGAGTGAATTTCTACTCCTGGATCCACCAGTAATTCTGCTAGAATTTGTAAGATCCTTCCCTTCTCTGTATCTTTGTGGGAAAAAACAGTGGTACTCAGGGATGATGTCCAACTGGTACACAGTGGCCACCTGAATGAGTTGTTAAAATACTGAAATATGTGTGTACTGGTTAGAAAACAGTCTTTGCACCCAAGATATTGGAGTATGTGCTTAGCCACTACTCTGAACTTCCCAGTATCAGCAAAGGCACAGCAGTGATTCCCCAGTACCCTGGCTCCAGTGCTATGCTTAGTGTCTATCCCAGAGGGCCAAAACCTGTACTATATATCTCTTGGCTATTTTGATCATCACTCCAGATGCTCTGAGAGATCCTTTTCCAAGGCTATAATACAAAGAAACGACCACCACAGATGCCTTATGCCCTGAAGGAAGCCACAACCTGGGGGCCCAGAGAGAGATGGGAGGGCTGCAACTAGCAGAATAGTGGACCCATGAGGGGCCCACCTTCTTCCTCAAGTTACTTCTCTCACTTGGGGCATCTGTACGTAGGCCTATACTTATGAGACAAATCAGTGGAATATTAGCACAAATTCTTAGGGCTAAATTTGTTTTCAAAAGCTGGAAAGAAATACATCATTGTGAAACACTCTCAAAGTAAAATCCTGAGCTCTGAGGGAAATTACCAACACATGTAATCAAATTATATTTACCATGGAAATTTCTAATAGCTCGTACTTTCTACCCTGCTTTTATAACTCCTTAGGAAAATGAATATTTCTCTATCCAATGTTTCGAATTTCCACAGCAGAGTTGAGGCACTATACATGCTGAAATATATAGGAAAGGAAAAAAGTTTCCCATTATTATCGTTTCCTTCGACCCTCTATACCTTCTATGCCGCCATTACTCAAAAGTCACTCAAACATTTTGCTAGCTGACATGACGCCATACCGTCATTTGATCAGGTGTGGGGTACCACATGGTATGAATAAATACTTATCCACAACCGCATATTAAATGGGAATTTGCAAAGGCAAGCTCTGGAGACAAAGACGTTTCTATATAGAAATATTAACTAAGAATTTAAGTAAATGGCCCCGCTGGAAAAAAAAGTTCTAAAGTAGCAATATAAACTATATTTAATAGTAACAAAAAATATTTTCCTTTTGGGAAAGCAATTTGGGCTTCTAAAAGTTACTGCCTTTCACGTGACTTAGTACAGTATGCCTAAATTATTTCATTTCCTAAAACACAGATGCTAGGCCCAAAAATTCTACTTTGTGAGATTTAATTTTTTAAATTGATCTCCCAAATATAATACTCAAATAAGAAACTATTTTGGTACCTCCCCCCACAACCACTACAATTGTTATTTCCTTAAATGCTTGAGTATTGCATACCCCAAAGAACATATGCTCGCAAGGAAGAAAAAAACAGGCTCCAGAACTAATACACAATGAAAAATAAATTTAAAGCAGCCTTCTGGTCTGACATAAGAATATAAAAATGATATGAGCAAGAACAGCTTAGTTTACATACTTTTCAGTCACAGCTGCTGCTCCGAAACCACAATACCTTTAAAATGACATTTTAAGGAAACAGATACGGCAAGGCTTTAGCCATAGCTAGATGTTGCTAACATTCAATTAAAGGGGCTTCTCTTTTTATGCACATACTTTACATAACCCCATAAAATGGCACAATTAAAAAGAAAAGAGTGATTCATTTAAAAATAATACAGTGATAAACAGAGTCAAGTACAAATAATTCTACCCAGCAAATTTTTTTTTTTCTTTCTCCTTTAAAATCCTAAGACTCAGACATCAAAACAGTTTTGGGGAGAAAAGGAACAAGTCCACTCATCTTGGTTAATATTTAATTGGGTGCTAAAGATTTCTTAGAGAGACCTCTGCATCTCCAGTGACAGGCACACAAGAGGTTCCTCTCTGTGTAAGAGATGCAGGCACTTCCCTGAATAAACGAAAATAACATACAATTAAATCAGATTATTCAATTAATAAATTACTTCGGTGGACCTTGCAGGCCAAGTCCTATTTAATTACATAATTTAAAAAATATTTGCACATTGCAATCACTGAAATTGGCTTTGAGGTTTCATAATACACACTTAACACTTGAGTTAGAGAACAAATTTATTTAATAAATGCAGGCCTAAGTGCTAGAAGGCCATACCACTCAAACTGCAAAATCACTTAGCACATCCTAGGAAAAAGCAAATAAACTTTTCCACTATTTAGGCGTAGACTGCTGTTTAATATCAGGAGAGACTGGCTGATTTTTTGCATTTTCTGTTATGTGTTGCCTGTAAATCTGACCATTTTGAGAGGTAATTAGAATACAGCTAATGGATAAAATGGTTCCAGCTAAAGATAAATTAAAGATAAAGTAAGGTGGAAAACGTCAAAAATGCGATAGTAAAAACCTCTTCAGCGTAAGACAAAGAGAAGTCATATTCCTTCCCTATGTTTCACTCTTAAGATACCAAAATACACCATAAATTAACATGGTTACTGAGTGTAAAGATGTGTTCCATTTGATGGGTGAGGAGAACTTTGGTAAAAAGGATAGAATCACGTGGTACCCAAAAAGAGGGCAGAAACATTTTTAAATGACTGTATTTCTTGAGGTTATATCAGGGGCCATGACACTGCCATTAAGTGCACTGTCTAGAAAACCGCTTGAGTGCTGTGGCACCGCAACTTGCTTAGCCTTCGCATTTTGATAGAAATCTCTGGCAAATACACACACTTCCAACAACCACTGTAGGCTTCTCACCCACGACGGCTTCACAGCTTTTTGAGCTGTGTGGGGATGACCCTATTGACACCAAGAGCCCCCAGAATACCATGATAAGGTTGTTATTTCCGTTCAGGAGTTCTTTTCCTTAAAGATTTCTGTCCTGGATAATCCAGCCTGACGTGCTTCCACTGCCAGTTCTGCTTACCTCTAAAATGCCTCTAACTTGCTGCTAGTTAACTGCCAGTTAGAAAGGCATCTAACATTCTAAAACATTTTAAATAAGGTTTAAGTAAAAGATTCTGGTGAGACCTTGAAATCTGTTATCAACCAAAATAAGCAAATTCTTCTCTCAGTCCCATGTCCCTTCTCTCTCTCTTCCTTTTCACAAACTTCTGAAAAGAGTTGCCTGTACTCCCGATTTTCATTTATTCTCTTCCTACACCTCCTTCGATCCTCACTGCAGCACTGAAACCTCTGTTGCCACGGGAGTTCAGTTTTAGTCTCTTCTGACTTGGTCTGTTGGCTCCATTTGGCAGGGCTGACTCTCTCTTCTTAAATACTTCTCTCCAAGTGCTCTCCCCGTGACTTTGGCTTTCCATTATCCACCATGTTCTTTAGCACCCTCCTTCCCTCCAACTAGTTCTCCCTGGGTCCCTCCCCTTGTGGATGTTCCCACCACCCACCAGTAAATGAGGCCAAATGCTCAGTAGGCAGCTTTGATGCCTCCTCCACTGCATCCAACAACCATACCAGGTCCATTCTCTTTTCTTCAGCCCACTAGCCCATACAAGACTGCCTCGCATGGACTCCTACACTTTCCTTCTCAGGGCTCTTTCCTGCCCTCGGACTTGCTCTCCTCAAACCTGCTCATATGGGAGAAAAACTAATCTTGTAAAATATAAGTTTTCAAAGTTTTCTCAATTCCTGGATAGCTTCCTTCCCCACATCTTAATATTTTTGACATTGGGATGCACCTCATAAGTGACGTGCATGCTTAACTTCGCATGCTCTCCAGATGTAATTCCCACTTTTACTTAAAAAGTTCTTAGCTTCCTAAGGCACAGAAAGTCAAAGTGAAATGTCAGCAGGTACTCAGAGGGCCCTTCTTTATGTTGGCCACTGCCTGGTCTTCTGGTCACACCTCTTTTTGTTCCCAGCTTCCATTCTACCATCAATAGACATCACTGCACACCCTGCACTCTCACTGCCAAGCCTTCGCACAAAGCTAGGCTACTGCCAATCACTCTGCCCCCTCTTCTCCTACATAGCTCAGGCATAAATGCCATGTCCTCCAAGAATCGTTTTCTAATCTCTCTTTAGATCTATGCTTCATTATTTGTTCCACTTGCATACAGTGCTTGTCCTAATATAGCAATGATTCCAATTCATTATAATCCTCTAATCAATAATAGTTTTTCCTGGTAACCTGTATGCTGATTATATTAAGGCACTTAATATATCTACTTAGTTACTTATTTAATTGAGACATAACTGACATATAACGTATTAGTTTCAGGTGTACGACTAATATATCTTCTTGAATGAATAAAGCTGATGAATTCCGATAAAGTAAGTTAATGATAACAGTTCTTCAGTTCCTTCTAAAGCCAACATTTCTCAATAACTAATTTTGGTTCCTTTCCCCATTAAAATCATTCAGCAAGGTGAGGTCAATCAGATCACATCTGCATAGTATTTGTTCACGAATCTGAAGATATAAAACATGTTATCATGACTGATATTTTTGTGAATGATTGAGATATAATTTGAGGAAAAATCTTATGTTCCTTTAAAGTAAAATCACCTTATTGTTCATAATATGGTACAAAGAAAACAGAATGAGCAAGGAGGCTATAAGAATTTAACCAAATAGACTTCTTATAAATAATAATTGAGATTTACTATCCATCAAAAATGCAACTACCCTACCCCTAGTAACAGTACCTTAATTTAAACTCTGCACCAAAAAAAAAAAAAAAAGAAAAAGAAAAAGAAAAAGGCTTTCAGATTATAAGATTCCTCTGATCCTCAATTCTTCATCTGTAAAATGAGGTAAGGATATCTCTGTGAAAGTCAAATGTGATCATGTGTGTTATGCTCCTAGGCAGGACTTTTATTTGTGTATGTGTGTTGAGGTGTGTTAAGTAAAGCTAGCTATTTTTGATCCAACTCGCACACTATTCATTTAGCAAATGTCAGTGAACACGACTCTGTGACACATGGAATATAAAAAAGAATAAAAGTTGGTCCTGCCTTCAAGGAACCCATAGTCAAGATCTGTGCTATCCACAACAGCAGTCATTTGTGAATATTTTAATTATAATTCATTGTACTGGTCTCATTTCTTATGCTTAAGAGCCACAAGTGGCTACTAGCTACACGTTGGCTTCCCAATTGGAGAGTGTAAAACATTTTCATCATCGCAGAAAGTTTTATTGAACAGCTCTGATCTAGAGGGGCAAGGCAGTCACGTATGTAGATAAAGTTTAACATACTGTGATAAGTGATAATTTGGTAACAGAAAAGATTTTATAATGAAGGTTATGACCTGAAGAATAGGTTAAGTTTTGTTTTTCTAGAGCAGAAAGGGGAAGACAAGTGGAGCAAACATGTGCAAAGGCACTAAATCATCCAGAGGCATTCTGAGTTCCAGGAGGGAGGGGTAGACTGTAGACTATTCTTGGAGACTGGCATGTAAGTGCACTGGGAAGCAGTAGCCAGAGATGAGCCTGCAGGAATGGTTAGGATCTAACCAAAGACCTCCCAAGCCAAAGAAGGAGTGAGGACTTAATTCAGAAAACAGCAATAATGAAGTGGTAGAGTGACTCACTGAAAGTGTCTTACAGAAAACTAACCACACAATAGTTGTCAGCTCTGGAGATGCACAAAAGAACTCTAGAAAGCTTCTAGATGATGCCAGAGCCCTTACCCTAAGTGAATTAAATCCATTTCCAAGCATGGGGCCTGGACCTCGGTTAAGTCTTGAAATCTCTAAGTGACTAAAGTGCAGCCAGGGTGAAAATCAATGAAGATGACAAAGAACTGGGATTGTAGTTAAACTAGAATAAAGAAGTACGAGAAAGAGTCTATTGCAACTGTCCTACCAATAGGTGACGAGGGCTTCACCTAACACAGGAACAGAGAAGATGAAGAGGAAATGGTGATTTTGCTAAAGTTTCTAGGATAGAATTAATATAACCCAGAAACCAAGCATATGAGCAATCAGGGAAGAAACTACAGAACACAACATGACAACTTCTATCCCATGGCAATAATGACCAATATCAAACATATAGAAAACTGAGCAGGTTTAAAAGGGGAAGAATGACAACTAGCTCAGTTTTAGAGGCGGGGCCTGCTAAACTCCTCAGAGCATCTGGTGGAATGGTACAGGAGCCCAGAGAAAAGATGTGCCTGGACTTTGCTAGACAATGAGACCAGAGAGTGCGGCACAAAGGAGTTAAGAAGAATGCTTGCAGAGTCTGTATAGAGTGAAATATTTTGCTCTAAACTTCAACTTATTAGAATAAAAAAGACACGCACTTTTAAAGTTTTGTTCCCTTCCTATCTATTCCACACTGTACATCAATGCCCTCACCTGCCTTGCATCGCCAACAGGTCACAGGCATCCTGTCCCAACACTACCACTGCTTGGTTGTATGGCCTTGAACAAATCATTTGACTCTCTGGGCCTGGGCTTCAACGTCTTAACAGTCAAAGGAGAGGTTTAAACTAGAATTAGAGGCTACCAAGGAGACCCTTCAGCTTGAAGATTCTATGATACATTGCATTCTAAAGAGCAGAAACCATATATAAATTTATAATAGTTTCTGTCATTTACATACGCAATAATTTATGTAAAGTTATATTTTTTATATTCCATAAATGATATATTCCTGAGATTATATATACAAATTTCATAAGTTATATAAAAAACTATATATTTCCTTTTGTCTTAAAGGTAGTCATCAAAAAGACATACTCAACATACTGTTATACTCCTGAATACAAATTCTGTTATTTTTTTTCTTTGCAGTGCTAAGGTAGGGGGCTGCACACTCCAAAGCCTGTAGTGATGGAGGGTCACATTAATGAGTAAAGCAGTCCAGAGGAGAATGACAAACTCTAAACCAGGCCCAAGCTAAAGAGGGAAGCCACCATCTGGCTCCAGACCAAGTTACCATTTGGGAATGTGGACTCAAGTGTTGCTGCACTTTTTTCACAAAACTCAGAAAATCAAGATTTCTTCAGGTGTAATCTCACTATTTAAATGCTGCCAACCAACACAAATTATTTTAAAATATTGTACAGATTAAACATAATAGGCCTGAAGCTGCCAGACTACACTCTGCCCCAAAGTATGTTACTCTTCTGTGGCTTTTAAACCTGAACAATATAAAACAAGAAAAGACGCCTTCTTACGTTCTTAGGACAGTTCCAACCACTAGTTTTAGTCTAAGTAACTTTGATCAGCAACACCAGCGTAGGACTTATAGCTACCTTCACATCAAGGACCTATACTGAAATCTCCTACAAAATGCATTAATTTTTATGAAATATTTGTGTGAGGTATGAATGGAGATAAGAACATCTGATAAATACATTCTTTATGTATCAAATATCAGGTGGACTTTAACATTTGAGATAAAAATGTGATGATTTATATTCTTCTAATAGCAGTCATATAGCCCTCAGTATATTCAAAATAGAAAAAATCTTTTTATTAACAGCAATATCACTTTATTTTTCACTTTCTAACAGAGAAAAAAATCTTTCTCTTTTCACTATACCTGTTTAAAAAAAATCATGAAGTACTAAGCAATCTGGCACACATTAGCAGGAGGCGGCCAAATGTACATGGAATATGCCATTATCCTCTTCTTCAAAGCACAATGAAATGTGATCTGCTATTAGATCACCTTAAAAGTAGTGCTACAGTGTTAAAGAGAACCACTGCTAAGAAAAAGAAGTTTGCATTTAGAAGGATTGTCTCGTACATACCCAACATTTTAGAAATCCATGAAGAGCATAAAAAGAAACTCAGATAAAAAATAACAATCCAATAATAATTATAAAGATTCTGATGATGCCAAAAAAAAAAATTTCTGGTGACAGCCAGAGTTTCAGGTTCATTCTATAATGATTGTGATGGCAGAGTTGATGGTGTTCTGGTACTCAACATAAACCCTATAATAGTTCTTTAAGAAGGGAGAATGTGTTCTATAAGAATGGAAGGAAGTAAGGATGTAAGATTGGAGCCAGGTATTTGGGCACATGATTCCAGATTGTCTAAGTAAAATGCAACAAAAGCAAGAAAGGCTTTTCTGTCATGCTGACTAGTTGTATGTCTTAGGTGGGTAAATATTAGGATAAGTTTTAAGGAAATCCCTAAACCCCATGAGTAGTTGGGAGGAAGGAAGAAAACAAAGGAGGGAGGAGCTGGGAAAGATGGGCTGTGCTAGGCTGTCAGGTATAGAAAGGCCCAGAGGAACTCTAAATCTTGAGGGACCCAAGGAGGGGTGGAAAGAGATGATAAACCAAACTAACGATAGCAGCAGTAGAAAGAGAAGGGATAATTAGAAAGAAACATTTTACATGTATCAGGCACAGCACTATACTGTTCTTATTCCCATTTAATTAATTGAGAAAAATAAGGTCCAGCAAGGTAGGTAGGTAGGTCCAAGTCATGCAGCTAATAAATGGCATAGTAGTATGGACTGGAATCCCACTGTCCACACCAGAAGCCAATGTCTCAAACACCACATTATGCTGCTTCCCAAAGTTAGAGACCGCAGGGCAACACTGAACAAAAAAAGCAGGTAAAGACCAAACCAGAGGTGAGAAAACAAAATGATGCCTTCGGAAATGCTTGTGAAGGGCTGGCTTTGAAAAATCAGTGTTGGGGGGTGAAGGGTGGGCCGTGAAAGTTAAAAGGGAGGAAGTGACAACCATCCTGTCACTCCAAAGAGAGAAGGGAGGAAGACTCACTATATTGAAATAGGTCTCCCAGCTGCAAACATAAAGGTCACTTGCTTTCCTTCTTCACTTGGTCAGCTGCAACAGAATTGAACTATGCTTAAATATGTACCCATAAATTATGAAGTTTGACCACCAATCAATTTTTCAAAGTTATAAGCAGAGCAAATGACTTGCTGTAAAGGGCAGCTTGATCCTGTGAAATAAGTGTGTATGCATGCATGTGTGTGTTAAGTGATGACAAATTATATCTGAATCTTAAAATATCCCTAACTCTGCACTCTTTTGTTAATTATAACTAGCCCTTTCAAAATCAGCTGTAGACATATGTTTATATTTTTCTGACCAAGACGCAGGAACGTTTTTCTGAATCAGAATTGTCCTTCCCAGACATTCCCCTATCCTTCCATACATGAGAGAAGGTCATACAAGTACCTCAAATATTATCTAAAATGACACCAGAAAGTTTGTTAATAGCATTAGAGATGTTTAAAGTTATTTTTGATCAGTGAAATAAGTAGTGTTCAAGACACATGATTAGTTGAGAAGATCGTTAGTGTCAATACCTAGGAACCTCAGACTTTAAGAATTACACTTGGGGTCTAGAACTCATTTGGTGCTATGAAAGGACCCTGTTATGTTTCAACTAGAGAGTTGGCCTATTCTGCAATGAAAATAGTATTACTTGTTCCTCAGAGTAAAACTTTCATATGAGATACCTGCTGGAAATGTGAATACAGCAAAGAGGAACTTCAGGCCTCAAGGAAATAAGTTGTATGACTTCTCTGGGCTTGCTTCCTAACACATCTGTTGTTCATGCTACCATCTGACAGGAGACCGAGGTCAAGTTTTAAATCCTCTTGCCTCTCTTTTTTTCCTAGAACAACCAGATTCCCCCCACCCCCCACCCACCGCTTTTTTTTTTTTTTCCTACTTGGATCTAACCCTGAGACTAACATAAGCCAATTGACCTTTTTATTGCCTGTGAAGTTTTGTGCCAAGGAATTGACCAATGTTTCTTGTCCTGTCTTTCCTGAGGCGTTGGCATGGCACAGGCGTGTCCAGCAGCCCCAGCTTCTTACATTGGCCGTTCCTCTTCTCCTTAGGGCTTGACAAGCCAGCAGGGAGGCCCTGGGTTACATCTGAGCTGAGGGCCTGTGACTGTTGGGCGTGGGTGAGAGGGCGTGTGAGTGCACAGGTGCTACTGAGCCTTGTTGCTGCTCATGTTCTGATTTTGGGGAACTGACTGTGCTCTTGGGGTCTGTCTGTATAGTTACTGATATCATCGTAATGATTTCACTTCTAACTGTGACATTTTTATCAAACGTGTGAATAAATACATATTGGTACAAAAAAAACACACATCTATCTGATAACATTCTAGATGAAACTTGTGTTCAATGCAATTTGCCATAGGGCAGTGAGAATGTGAGAGTGAGGAAGACATAATCCTGTCCACCACGAATCATGACAGCTACCATATTGGCCAAAATATTCTAATGGTTTTGGAGCAGTCGAATTGGTTCAATTAAGTTCTCAATACCCTCAACCCGTGGCTGAATGGATTTCTAGAACTTGAGCATCAGCTTTGTGCTACCTGACCAACTAGAATATGACCTCATCAATCTGCTTGGTTGTGATGGTTGAAACAGTAGGAATAAATGACCCAGCCAAACACTGAAATCTCCTTCTATAAAGTCTAAACCTATAAAATGTCACAACACAGGGTTGTCCCAGGGTATCAGAGATCAGGAACTATAAAAACAACTAGGAAACAAACAAGTAACAAAATGGCAATAAGCACATGACTATCAATAATTACTTTAAATGTAAATGGATTAAATTCTCCAACCAAAAGACACAGAACAGCTGAATGGATTTAAAACAAAACAAAACAAAACCAGACTCATCTATATGCTTCCTGCAAGAGACTCACTTTAGAAGTAAGGACACACACACACTGAAAGTGAAGGGATGGAAAAAAATGTTCCATGCAAATGGAAACCAAAAGAAAGCTAGAGTAGCTATACTTTTATCAGACCAAATAGACTTTAAAACAAAGACTGTAATAAGAGACCAAAAAAAAAAGCATTACATGATGATAAAAGTGTGAATCCAAAAGAAAATAGAAAATTTATAAATATTTATGTATCTAACATAAGAACACCTATACATATAAATCAAATATAAAAAGACTTAAAAGGAGCGACAGACGGCATTACGAAAATAGTAGGGGGTTTTCTTACCTCCCTTACATCGATGGATAGATCATCCAGACAATAATTAAAAATTGATCTAAAATGACACATCAGACCAGAAGAATTTAACAGCTATTTACAGAATATTCCATCCAAAAGCAACAGAGTACACATTCTCAAGTGCACATGGAACATTTTTCAAGACAGATCATATATTAGGCCACAAAACAAGTCTAAATAAATTTATGAGAATGGAAATCATATTAAACATCTTTTCAGACCAGAATGGTATAAAACTAGAACTTAATTACATGAAGAAAACTAGAAAATTCACAAATATGTCGAGATTAAGCAACATACTATAGAACAACCAATGGGTCAAAGAAGAAATCAAAAGAGAAATCAAAAAATATTTTGAGACAAATAAAAATGGGACTGTAACATACAAAACTTTATGGATACAGCAAAAGCAGTTCTAAGATAGACATTCATAGCAATAAATGCCTACCTAAGAAACAAGAAAAGTCTTAAATAAATAACCTAACTTTATACCTCAAGGAACTAGAAAAAGAACATAGGAACCCAGTGTTAGTAGAAAGAAGGAAATAAAGATTAGAGCAGAAATAAAATCGAAATTAAAAAGATAACAGAAAAGGTTGATGAAACTAAGAGTTGTTCTTTGAAAAGATAAACAAAATTGACAAATTTATAGCTAGATTTGCCAAGAAAAAGAAGAGAATTCAAATAAATAAAATAAGAAATGAAAGAGGAGATATTATAATAATATCACAGGAATATAAAGGATCATAAGAGACTACCCAGAATAATCATACACTAATGAACTGCACAACCTAGACGAGATGGATAAATTCCTAAAATATACAACCTACTAAGACTGAATCATGATGAAAGAGAAAATCTAAATGGACTGATTACTTATAAGGAGATTAAATCAGTAATCAAAAACCTCCCAACCAACAAAGGACCAGACAGCTTTACTGGTAAATTCTACCGAACATTCAAAAAAGAGTTAAAAATCTGGCTACTCACAGTCCACCAGGGCAGTACTCGTGCCCTTGGCCAGCTGTGATCCCACTTCCTAGCCACTGAGGTACCCTACTGGGAATAGGCCAGCTCTGTTGATAGAACCTGAGGGGCTCCATGCTGGACAAGAAGCCTGAATGAATACTCTAGCACTGGGGGGTTGACTCCATTAAACCTTTTCAGAAGACAAAAGGTTGATTCATCACAAAAAATGTACCCCAAAACTCTTCCTATGGGTGTCCTTTGCTGACCAAGCTCTAAATTTTCAATGGCAACTTGCTGCTTGGATCCTAGTCAGAACCAAGTTCTTGTATTTGCGAGAAAATTGGTAGCAAGCTCTTTCTCATCCATTGCCGTGGTTCTACAAATATGTATCTGCTCATTTCAAGAAAACTATCCATTCTAGGATTCATGGAGTCAGTGCTAACAATTCAGAGGGAAAAGTATATGCAAAGGCAAAGAGGATGAATGAGTTTAAGTATGATTCAGGAACAATGAGAAAGTCTGGTCAAGTTTTGGAGAAAGGAAGATCCCTGTGAACAATAAAATAAGTCACTGATATAATGCTGTGCGAATCTAGCCACAAGGAAGTGCTGGTGGGGCTACTCTAATAATGTTTCTCTTTGTACTAATCATTTTGATAAAATAATCACCTAGGATCATCAAAACCTTAATTTAGTGGACCTACAGACAGATCAAAATGAAGATAAAAGGAAAAGGACAAATGGAAGAGAAAATGATAGAGATGAAAAAAGAGAAACTAGACCTGAGAGAAAATAATAATTAAATACCGCTAGAGACCACAGATCCTGGTTTCTTTTCAGGAATGCTGTTAGACTGGCTTTGCTTAAACTGCAACGAACAAACCCATAGCATTTTTTAATTCTTTTGTTTATGAACTATGTTCTTTAGTATCTGAAGCAAATATTTAAACATAATAGTTATAACATTCTTGTCCTCTTTTCAGAGACCTTTTTTCAGATGAAGTGTAAAATCTCAGAAATAAAGTTAAGATGCAAGATCAGAAAAATAAAATACCTAGGAATAAATTTAACCAAAGAGCTAAAAGACCTGTACCCAGAAATTATAAGACATTGAAGAAAGAAACTTAAGAAGATATAAATAAATGGAAGCACATACTGTGCTCATGGTTAAAATTAACATAGTTAAAATTTCCATATCACCCAAAGCAATCTATGGAGTCAGTGCAATCCCTATCAAAGTACCAATGCCATTTTTCACAGAACTAGAACAAATAACCATAAAATTTATCTGGAACCACAAAAGAACCTAAATAGACACAGCAACCCTGATAAAGACCAAAGCTGAAGGTATTATGCTACCTGATATCAAACTACAAGGCTATAATCATCAAAATAGCATAGCACTAGCATAAAGCAGACTACATACATGAACAGAACAGAATAAAGACTTCAGAAATAAACCCATGCCTATGTGGTCATTTAATCTATGACAAAAGAGGCAAGAATACACAATGAGGTAAAGACAGGCTCTTCAATAAATAGTGCCAGAAAAAGTGGACAACCATATGAAAAAGAAGGAAAATGGACCACTGTCTTAAACTTTTGACAAAAATTAACTCAAAATGGATCACCAACTTGAATATGAGACCTGAAATCATAAATCTCCTAGGAGAAAATGTAGAAGGTAAGCTCTTCAACGTAAGTCTTGGTGATAATTTTTTAATCTGACCCCAAAAGCAAAAATAAACAAGTGGTACTACATCAAACTAAAAATCTGCATAGCAAAAGATACCAACAGAATGCAAAAGTAACTCACCAAAAGGAAGAGAATATTTGTAAATCATATATCTGACAAGGAACTACTATCAGAAATATGTAAAGAATTCATACAACTCAATAGCAAACAAACAATTCAATTAACAACAATAGACAGAAGATCTGAATAGATATTTTTTCCAAAAGGACATACAAATGGCTAACAGGCACATAAAAAGATGCTCTGCATCATTAATCACCAGGGAAATGCAAATTAAAACCACAATGAGATGTCACCTCACACCTGCTACGATGGCTATTATCAAAAAGACAAGAAATAACGAGTGTTGCTGAGGATGTGGAGAAAAAGGAACTCTTGTGCACTGTTGGTGGGTATGCAAATTAGTGTAGCCACTATAAAAAACAGCATGGAGGTTCTCAAAAAATTAAACACAGAACTACCATATAAGCCAGCAATTCCACTCCTGAATATTTATCTGAAGAAAATTAAAACACTTATTTGAAAAGATATATGCACCTCTGTGTTCATTGCAGCATTATTTACAATAGTCAAGATATGGAAACATCTAAGTATCCACCGACGAATGGATAAAGAAATCACAGACACACACACACACACACACACACACACACACACACACACAATGGAATATTACTCAGTCATAACAAAGAATAAAATCTTGCCATTCACTATAACGTGAAGGCATTATGCTAAGTGAAGTAAGTCAGATTGAAAAAGACAAATATTGCATGGTCTCTCTTGTATGCGGGATCTTAAAAACAAAAATAAAAACAAAAACAAGCTTATTAGAGATACAGAGAATAGACTGATAGTTGCCAGAATAGGGTTCAGGGGGTAGGGAATGCATTAAATGTTTTTCTTTCTTTTTCAGTTTCAATAAATAGAATTTTTTAAAAATCAGAGGTTGAGGTAAAAGCACAGTCTTGAACCTTCCTAAATCTTTATATAAAAACAAAGAGAACCACCTGAGGGTAAAACCAAAAACCCATGAACAAATGTACAACAAAACTAGTGGACAGGTAACGCCTCAAACACCAAAGTACAAACAAGTGTGGAAAAGCCAACACTAACTGCAAGTCTCACAGAGTAGTGGCCTCTGTGTAGAAAGAAGCAGAAGTGAACAGGGCAACTGAAGAACCTGAGAAAGACAGCCCCTAAATTTGTAGTAAGTGCTAAATGGAAGGTGTGATGAGCTCATTTAAAACAGCAGCTGAAATGGGGAGACATTCTTTCTACTCTAATAAAGACAGTGAACAGGGCTCACCTGAAGAAATGCTGAAGGGTCTGGAGTAGTCTAATGCCTATCACCTCTCAAAACTGAGCTGCTGGAACCCCATTCTAAGACAGGATCCCCCCACACACACAAAAATGCTGGAAAGAGAACCAAAATTGAAAAGGACAGAGAAAAAATAGGGAGGAAAGAGAAGATCCAAAAGTGAGCAAGGAGACTATAGTCAAGATCTTTTAAAAAGCAGGACAGTAATCCAGTAGTAGAAAGTAGACCAGAAGAGGGAGCTCTATGAAGTTAGAAGAGCTTTCCAAGTTAAGCCTATGTCCAAAAGGTTCAGAAAAACTACATACACATAAAAATGAGCAACAGAAAAGTTTTGAGATCAAATGCTGCACAAAGTTATAAGGAAGATGAGGGAAAGGAGTAACATCCTACAGAAAATGAAAACACATACCAAAGACATACCATACAGCAGATGAAAACTATAATCTTAAATTTTTAAATGAGCTAAATAAAAGACATTAGAAATATCACATAAAGCATGAAAAAATAACATATCAGAATTAGAAAAAACAAAAATGTGGGAAGTAAGAATAAATCTGAAAAACAAGAAAAAAAAAACAATTTACTACTGTGAAATATACTAAAAGGATATAAGAGTGAATAAATACAGGAATGCCTTAAAGGAATTAAAAGAGTAAAAAAAAAATTTTTATATCAAAAAGAAATAAAAAGGATTTAGGGAAAGTATCAAATATTGAAGATAAGTAAAGAAGATCCAACATATGGAAAACAGGGATCCCTAAAAAGAACATTAAAGGATGAGACCTGTACAAATATCTAAAATTGTAATTTAAAAAAAAAAGCTTTCCTGAAACTTGAGAAAAATAAAAATCCTACACTAAGTGTTGAAAGAGAACAATGTATACTTGAGCATATTGACCCAAAATGACCAACACCAAGACATATTCTAGTAAAATTACTGGACTTATGACTTAAGGCAAAAGAAAATGAAGGAACATGGTCAAGATAATTTAATTTTAAAAATGTGAACCAACAATTTTATACCCAGCAAAATATTTGCCTTTCAAGTATAAAAGGTACAAAACAAGCTGTTGTTAAAATACAAGAATTCAGGGAATAATAGCTCCTATGAGCCCTTCCTGAGATATCTAATAGAAAATGAGCTTTAGACAAAAGAACTAAAGACATCTGCATAAGGGCTGGTTTTGAGGTGAATATACATATCTACAGAACTAAGACTAAAACAGAGTTAAAAGAGGAAAGTATACTATAAATGGCTACTTCTCTAAAAAGACATATGTTAAACCATTAAAAAATAATAGACAGATTAGGAAGAGTGTCTGTAATAAGATGTTTAACTCTTCTTAGCAATCATAACGGGACGCTCTAGTTTTACTATTATTATTCTGAGAGTGCTGTATATGTAAGGTGGATCAATAAGCAAATTAATAATTATAGGATATTCTAATTCTATCATCCTCCGTATTTTTCAGAACCAGGATTCTCAGCATAGAAGAAAGCAGATAAATGCGACAGGGAAGAGGCTAAGTAAAAGCCCTCTAATCCTGAACATGAAATGGAAACATCAGCATGAAATCATGAGGCTTAGATACAATGACCAATACAGCAACAATAACATTGTTATCAGTAAGATAGTTGTCTTGAAACACAAATTTGCATTGAAAGAAACAATGTTTTTGTGGACAAATGGCTAATTTCAGTTCTCAGGCAAGAAATGTACAAGGTGAGTCTGAAACATTTTTTCCTAGTAGTGAGCAAAGAAGCTGTCAAAAACCAATATGATCACCTCAGAAGAATAGAGGAGCCAATCTAAAGAAGTTTCATGATCAAAGATGGTCAATTTCATCATCAATAAAAAATAAATTCAGTGGATTGAAACCAATTAACACATAGTTCGGAAAAATATTAAAATTTATTGGTTGCTTTCAGAGGATGACATGAAAATAATTCATTAACTTTAAAATTGGTAAAAAGTTAGAAAGAACCAGGCATTTATCCCATATTTCTATATGAACAGTTCCACTGGGCAACTGAAGAGTAGATGAAGAGTAAAATTACAAAAGTATTCCAGCTAATAAACAACAGAAATAGAATAGCACCATTTTGTAACTCCCAATGAATTAATGGGTCTAAGTGTGAAAAATTAATGGCAACAAAAAGAAAGACAGTAAGATATTATGTCTCTTCTCAGTGAAAGAATACCACATCACTCAGAGTATTGCCAAAGGGATCAAGCCTGAGCCTGTGGATACAACTGCCAGTGTGCACAAAATAGAGAGGGCAGAGGAACATGTAAGCTGAGGGTACAATCAGCCAAATCCACTCTTGGAAACTACGGGCTCAAGTGGCCAGGTTCTCCAAAAGAAAAAGTGCAAAGAAAAGAAAGGAAGTGGGCGGGGGGATAGATTTGTAAATTAAGAAACTTAAAAAATATAGCAACTTTTAAAAAATGGGCAATACTAGATTATAGTGTCTAAGGATGCACACGTAGGTAATAAAATAATAAAGAAACAAAGTAAAATAATTACTATAGAAGTACTGGTTACTTTTGGAAGGGATTTCAAGTGGGATAAGGCACATGAAGGGTTTCAGGGTGGCTTGCAAAATTTGATTTCTTGACTCGAATGGTTGTTATAAAGATATTCACTCTAAAACAAATGATACATAAATATATACATATATATGAATGTTGTCCAGTACAGTGGCTACTAGCCACAAGTAGCTATTATAGTATAAATTAGTTAAAATTAAAAGTAAAGTTTAAAATTTAGTTTCTTAGTTATCCTAGCCAAATTTCAAGTGCTCAGTAGAAAGTGGCTACACTTTAGTATAGAAATGCAACACATTGTATAGAACAAGTCTGTGTATATGTGTGTTTTGGTGGATTTTGTTTTACTTTGTTTTACTTTTGTTTTACTTTGGTAGACTGTGTTTCATTTTACAAAAAAAAAAAATTAAAGTGCATGCTTCCCCAAATACATTACACACTGTATTTATTTGGATTTATCTCAAATATATGAATATTGGCTATTCTTTGAAGCAATGGCCAAAGGCATACACCTTCTAGAAGAGAAATGAATAATTTGAAACCATTTAATGGCATTAAGTAGCAGGAACCCAATTAGTCTGATGGATCTGATTTAAAGTTGCTGGTATCTGATATAAGAAACTCATCTCAAGGACAATGCAGTTGTGCCTAGAAAGGGTTCATAAACTCTTCTTCAGTATGGATTGATAACTGATAATTTCAATTATCACTAAAGACTTATTAGATGCTGGAAGAAGCCAAGGCTATGGCAAAATAAGTAGCAGAATCCCTGCCAAAAGGAAACTCCAAACAAGACACTTAAAATAGGTAAACAAATTACACAGGAGGACAAGGAAGCAGTCCTTTCAGGGGGCTGGAGATCCTTGAGTCAAATACCTCATATCTCTGTACTACTGTTAAGCTCACAGTAAGTATAAAGGAGGAAGTTGCTTTGATGAGATTCGAAGGTGATATATAAAAGTAAAAAATGAAAGCTTGGTCAAAGGAGTCATAAAATGTTTCCAAGCAAAGCAAATGACCTAAGAGAAATGGGAAACCAGACATTGACACAGATCAAAGGGGGATCTACAAAAATATGTTAAATAGAGTGGAGGACCTAAAAAGAAATTATTCGGAGGTCAAAATAAAGAATCTCAGAAAATGGATGTATAAAAAGGCAGAAGTGTCCGCTAATCCTCTTCAGTCATTAGCAGGTCCAGCTAAGTGGTGCAGAAGAGGATAACTGCAGAGGAGACATTCTGAATAAACTAGAGAAAAGGGAGGGAGAAAAGAAACATCTTAACTATAAAATACCATTCCAATAGAATCTTTAATTATCCAGGGTGACTATCAGTATTTTCTTTAAAATAAAGTAATTGATGCTAAAACATAATGAGGAAAAATACAAGACTATGGAACCTGTGATCCAGTGGGGGGGGAGGGAGGGAGAGGCACACAGGTGCATTAACAGTTAAAAGGTGTGAAAAATCAGTAACTTGAAATTACATTTGGTCTTCATGAAAAGTATTGCACACTAAAGAACAAGCTAATTTTGAGCCAGATAAAATATGCCTACCTAAAACATGATGCTAGAATGGTTTAAGGGCAAATAATAAGAAAAAGAAGAAAAATAAAAATTAACAGGGCCTAACTGCCCCCACCTTCCAACTTGAGCTTTTCAATCTCAGAAAGTCTATCATACGTTTCATGTCTGGATATGATCCAAATATTCCTCACAGTTCTCTTTTACATCTTATTCTATCAAGAAAGATTTGGAAACTGAAATCTATTATGATGTCAAAAGGTAGCTGACAACATAAAATGTATCCTGCTGAGTAGATACTGCACACAGCTAAATTTACAACAACAGGAATATCATAAAAATTATAATAACTGCAAATTAACCACTGATTTCTAGTTCACTGACATAAATAATGGTAAGGACGTGGCTAACTTCCAAACATCTTTACCACTGTTTAATTTGTCAAAATCTATCAAGAGCATTTCAACCACAAACCTGTCCTCTAAGGCACATTATCATTCCCACACTTAGATTAACATCGGTGGCAACCCAAGTAAGACTGCATAATTACTAAGACTCCATAAGGATTCTTCTCTCACTTTTGTAATTCCTCCATGTGTCAGTATCTCACTCTTTCTTAAGCACCATTCTTACTCTCAATTAGTTATTTAAGATCATTTAAAAATTTGGCTCTAGTTTTGTGAGATATGTCTGTCTGCTTTCAAAATTAGTTCTTCATTACAGTGTTAAGGTTCCTACTGGGCTCAAATTAGCAAGATTTTCTGTTTACTTCATATTTGTGAACCAGGAATGCTGGTAGCAGTATGGTGCTAGAGTAGTTAGCTGACAGCTGTTGGGAAACCCAGCAGGTAGGGAGGTCACACGGTAAAACAAAATGACAAAGACAATAATTCTTTTCTCAGAGAAAGTTAAGATACAGAGCCTCATGGCTTCCTCCAACAATCAACTCTAGAAATATTCACAGATATGGTAAAAAAAAAAAAAAGAAAGAAAAAAGAAAAGAAAAGAAAATGGCTATAACGTACACGTAGAATATCTTCTGAAAAACCATATCTCATTCATAGTGAATTTAAAAGCATGGCTAAACTATTTCATTGCTCATTGATAAACACCAAAGGATAATAAAATGGCTAAAGAAATAAGGAAATCAAATACAAATGCCTTTTGAAAATGTATTCAGTAAGGAAATCTCTTTTTACATGTGTGTATCTGTGTATGACCCCACCCCCTGCTTTCCCATTGACATATGTCTAGAACAAATTTAACATAACTACTGAAAAGAAAAAAAATTAAATGTTTGGCCATAATATTGTTAGCAAAAACAATCAGTCAGCAGTATCATTGCCTAAGTAGAAGCTATATGTGCATTTGTGCAGAAACCAGGCAGTTCTAACTCTTCATTAATCCTAATACAATGAGTGTAGAAAGATGCTTGATAGATACTAAGTAAATCTAGCATATACTTCTTGCACCCAAATTGGTTTATTTCACATCTCTGTATTTGGGAGGAAAAGCAATTTCTGTATGACAGATGCACCTGGAGTTTGCCATGTGACCTATACACAGAAAGTGCTGTAGAGTCGTAGATTTTGCAACAAGAAGAAAATTGCATTTTATTCTTATTTGCTAAAAAAAAAAAAAGCATATTTTTTCCATGGAACATGTTTGTATTGAGTTAGCCCATGTCCACACAGAGTAAGTAAAGTGTAGAGATGAAACACACTGACTTACATCTAGGATAACTCAAAGCCCCCAGTCACCTGCTATGGAAGATAACATTGGTTTGCCTGCAATTAGACTCACCCGGCTGCCTACAATAATAAAACACGTGGGATAAATAAGTCATCAATCCTTCATTTCTCTTCATCTGTATAAATATGACCTAAATGCCTCCATCAATGTCAGAGACCTCCTCATTATAAAACTAAGTTTTTTCATCAGTGTATAATTTTTAAACCCTAAAACTGAATAAAGTTCTGAAAACAGGTGATATAACAAGAATGTTCTCTGGTATTAAAAGAGTCTTCACTTAAAAACAGAGAACCAAAATAGCAAAAACTAACAACACTGATGGGAGAAACAAATAATTCAACAATAATTGTTTGAGACTTCAATGCCCCACTAACAATAATGGATAGAACTAGGCAGAAGATGAACAAGGAAAGAGAAGACAGGAATAACACTAAGAACCAGACAGATATCTTATATCTAGCAGACACCTAAAGACAACAAGTAGACATCCATAAGAAGTTCCATCCAACAATAATATACACTATTCTCAAACATGCATGGGACATTCTCAAAACAGACCATACACTAGGCCATAAATATATATCTCAATAATTTTAAAAAACTGAATATAATATATGTTCTAAATACAATGAATGAAATTAAAAATAAGTAACACAAAGAAGTATGAGAAATTAATAAAAGTGGAAATTAAACAATGCATTCCTAAAGAACCAATAGATCAAGAAAAAAAATCACAAAAGGAATCAGAAAATACTTTAAGATGAATGAAAATAAAACATAAAATACCAAAACTTATGAGATATAGGTAAAGCAGTTCTCAGAGGGAAATTTGTAGTTATAAACATCTATATTTAAGAAGATTTCACATAAAACTTACTTGGACTTAATCAACCAGTTAACAAATCCACCAATATATCCTAGAGCTTAATTTGCCAGTCATAAGACTGAGTAATTTCAATAGGGATCATATTTGCTCTTTAGCAAAGACAGTGGTTTGAAGTTATGTTACACTAAATGTCACAAAGTTAGTTATCTGTGGAAGCTTTTGGTAGGACATGATTCTCTTCTTAATAACTTTTTAAATGAGGAGACCAAGATCACATAAGTTAGCAAAAGATATAGCTTTAAAAAAGCTTTTCTAAATTTGAGTGTAGTTGTTTTTCTGCTACAGAATAACGAGCATTATGAATATAAGTTTTTCATGGCTAATATTTACAAGCTATAAGCCATCAATTTTTGGTTTACTATTGCCATACTCCTTTCTATATGTCTACGTGCATCTCCATGTATACTTTGGGTGTTACAAAGCCTTACAGAATTCATCAAAAGTGTCAGACCGTCTCTCTTCTCAACAAAGCATTTACTGAAACTCCAATGACAAAGGATCTCTGCTATCTCTACCAATATCAGGTGGGTAAATTTAGATGAGGGGATGGAGAGAGCTACATACTATAGAGGAGAAAGTGAGAAGAGCAAGGATGAACTGTGGTTCCTAAAAGTACATTGAATTATAGGATACCATGCAGTGTGGTCTGGGTGTCCTGAAAACTCCGACCCTAGGAAGATAGAAGAGCAGAGACCATCTTCTTTGCTGATCAAGTGATCTAAGAAGGCAAAGCAGAGAATAAGCTGGACTTCAAAAGCAAACAGATCTTGAATCAAGTGTAAAATCTGGCATTTAAAAAATTAATTTTGAATTAATTATAGACTTACAGGAAGTAATGAAAATAGTACAGAGTCCCACAGATCCTTCAGCCGGCTTCCCCCAACGATGACACCTTATATAACTATAGTACAATATCAGAACCAGGAAACTGGTATTGGAACATTACTGTTAACCAGACTATAGTCCTAACTCAGTTTCATTTACTTTTTCTGTAACCCCAGGTGATTTTAAATTAGCCAAACTTTCTGATCCTCACTTTACTTATCTGGAATATTAAGGTAATAGAATAGGTACTTCATAGTATTTATAAGGACAGTCCTAGTATACCGCTTATAATAGGAGTTGACACAGTAATAACCTGATAAATTATACTATTTAATTATTAAACAAGACTTTTGGAATTTCTAGTTCTGCTCTGACACTTACCTCAGGGCCTTTTGTACTACCCACTAATATAAGGATGTCATCTGCCACCATTTATAGTTTAACTGAACCCAAAGGACAAAAACACTAGAAAAACAACAGAATGTAGCCTAGTTTAAGAACTGAAAGGAAATATAACTCAAATTCCTTTTTTTTTTAAACTTCATTTTTTCCAACAGTGAAATGGCTGGCCTTGGGGGGAAAAGCGGTGGACTAATGAATCATCATCTAAGAATAATCTTATAAATAACTCTGCTTCTCCTTTTTGAGAGGTGAAGGGTAGGCTTTGAGGGTTTTTTTTTTCTAATGCAAGTTTTAAAATCTTAGATTTTTTTTTTAATCGAACAGATTGAACGCAAGCTTGGATCCACCCTGCCACAGTTTCCAAACCTACTTGTGTCACCATTCAAGGCAAGCAGGGCACTTTAAGAAGCAAGCTCTTTAATAGGTTTTAACTAGGCCTATTTGGATGCACTTTTTGTGTACACAAGAAAGAAATGCACATACAAATACTTCCAGGCACAATCAAGGCTCTTCAAATCTGGGGCTATCACTTGCTTCTGTCAAATGCTTGTGTGAATCCATCCAAGATCCCTCTGGCTTCAGCATGGCAGACATATGCCAGTACCCAGAATGCTTCTGGGCCCTACCTCCTTCACAGCTATGTATTGAGGGCACAAGTGTTTATAATGGGGAAAGAAGAACTTTGTTGGATTTTTCCCCAGCTTTGAAATTTTCAAACCTTCAAAATGGATGAATCAGAAACTAAGGATTTTTTTGTTCCATCTTTCACTTTCTTTTTTTTCCCTATTCTTTTTTCTTTTTGCAAATTGGCTACATTTTCAAAACCTGCCACCCACAAACAGTCTGAAACACTAAAGTGTCTGCTCTGTTTCTATCAACAGACATTATTTGGAATCACTTAAAAGGACAAATAATATGCCCACTAATCAGCCAAACAGCTAAAGTAGACATCTTCGGTTCATTTTAATTCTCAGATCTCTCTTCCATTCTCTTAAAGTCAGACCAAATAAGAATCATATTTGGATAGTTTTAGCTTTGGTTTCAAATTAGGGCAAGCATCCTAAACCAAGTGATCTCCAAAGAAATCACTTAGTTTAACTAAGATCATAGGAAAATAATTTAACAAATACAGGGCTCAATCCCTTCCAACTACCACATATATCAATTAACTAGCCCATAAGCCTTGTTTCCCACTCTCAAGATTTATTTTTAATTGGATCAAAGAAATGATTTAAGAATGTAAAAAAGCAATAATTGATTTTTTATTTTATAATATGTACCAAAATGATCAAAACCCAATTTCCCACCTGAATAAAAAAGATGTCTTCAACTCTGTGGGCCACTGTTCCCTGTCCAGTTCTAGCTCCCTTTTCTCAACATGAACATATGTTTCCTTTAATATTACTTCTTTTTTCCTACCCTGGTGTTATGCAAGATCCCTGCTTATTTTGGCAATGGAAACAAAATAAGAAGAGCCACCCAGAGTTCTCCATTCCAACGGGAGGAGCTTCCCAAGAAAAGCAAAGTTTTGCTGTTGTATTTCCTTTCTGTACTGCCGAAGAGCAAGCAACATTCTTCAGCTCGGAAATTCAGCACAGATGGGGTGGGGGGTGCTTGTGGGGGTAGGCTCCTGAAATATCTATTAGAATCATGAATGGCAATGGTGGAGAGGGACCATCTAAAGGTTCACGATCACTTAGTGCTTGTAAAAAATAGGAATTGGCCAAAAAAATACACGCACGCACACACACACACACACACACACACACACACACACACACATACATGTATATGTATGTATATGAGGAGTGGTTAAGTAGTCCCCATACGCAATAAGAAAAGGTGCTTCTCAAACACAAAACATGAAGAAAAGAGATGCCTTTTATTTCAAAGAGAAACCAGGAAAACCACTCTTAGATTGTGAAGGTGAACCTTGACTTTATTTCTATGATTAAAACCCTGACTAATAGGGCCATCAGGCCTAGGTAAAGGCTTTAAAAATTAAAGAAGGGCTAACATGCTCATACAAGAAAAAACAAAGAGAGGCTTGCATATAGGATATTGGTTTCAATGAGGAAGAGTGAATGCCAAAAACAGTATAAGAATTAAATACTCACATAATAGATCACTGTGAGCAAAGCTCTCCTTAAGATGTTGAAGTCAATGATCTAAGCCTAACACTTGAAAAGGCTATGTGACTGGAATCATGATATATAACATAAGACCTAAGCGCCAAAGTTTTGATTTAGCCAAGAAAATGTGGCTGTTTTTGTTGGGTGGAAGAGGCATTTTTTTTTCTCACTGAGCAAAAAATTACAGTAAACATCTGCTAGCCATGCCCACAGAAGGGATGATTGTTTTCATCCAGGGTCACTTTAAAGGAATAAATGTAATTAATAAAACCATACAGTTAGTATCAACCTTCCAATAAGTCAGCTTGTTTCTATCCACAGACCTATTTATAAAAGAAAGACTTAAATGACAAATTTTCCTGAGGTTGCCATTAAGACTTCTTGGGGATCACTGATAAGAGTTTTCTGTCTCAAGGGGTGCTTGAAAGTACAAGTGGACTTCCCTTCTTATCTCATTCCTTAGGCAGTTGTTTTCCAAGGAGTTCCCTTGCTCTATTGGTAAGATTTTATTATAATATATGTATTATTTAGGTAACTATAGCCCCATTTAAAAAAAATAATATTCTAATGGGTTTACCTCACATATAAAAGTCCCATAGTACATTTATCTGTCAAATTATCTCTTTTAAAATGACTATAAGAATTCAAATAATCCAGAATGGTTTGGGTTTTATAAAACTCCTTATTTGGTTTGTTCTTTTAGAAAGAATGGAGAGGTAGGGAAACTGAATTATTCAAGCAGACTGTCATTCAAATCTGTCAAACTAGAGCTCAAAACATTGTACTTTACCTTTGAAGAACCAACTAGGAGCCCCTCCACAATAAGAGTCACCTATGATTATTATTAAATGTTCCCAGTTAAGAGGAAAGAATCAAATCCATAAAACCACAACTTCCATTTGGAGTTAAGCAAAGTTCTGCTCTACCTACAAAGTTAGAAGGGTCTCCTAGACTTAGAAAAGCCAATTTTGCATAAACTACATGCTACCACTGAATAAAGCTAAAGAACTAATAAGGTTTCCTATTTCTGACCTACAGTCATATCAATACGATTAATCAACAAGACACTGAGTTCACTGAATGAAAAAATATTTTCTCTCTCTTTAGTTTTTCTATATCCCACAAAACTAGAACATGGCAATCCATGAAGGTCAGACTTCAGTGAGCATATTGAAAAAATAAATATTAAATTTATTTTTAAATCCATTTATTCCAATGGTTGCAACAGTGGACGGGGTCCTGGATGTTGAACCCGCTCTAAGAGCAACTTAGGAGCAGAGGGATGGGAGATGTCCGTCTTCCCACCTCTCCAATCAGTCTTCAACAAATACCTATTAAACACCTCCTAGGTGTCAGTTATTGAGTTGTGTGTGTGTGTGTTTGTGTGTGCGCATGCATGCACGCGGGCGCATGTGCACACACATGCAGATGGGTATGTGTATGTAGCAGGAAGGGAGTGAAAGGTGAGGTGCTATCTTTTGAATGTTAATGATATCTGATAGAATCTTCAGGGGAAATTAACACAAATTTCAGGGTTTGCTGGAGCTGAAAAATTATTCTTGTGTTTACTTGTTTGTTCATTTTCCACAATGTGTTATGTGCTAAGAAAAGAAAGAAGAGAGGCAGAGATGGCAATGGAGTAAGCAAGCAAGGTTTTGAAACCCCAACTGCCCTTTAGTGATGATGAACCATTAGACAAGAGAAGGGACTACAAAAGCCCAATTTTATTTAATAAATGTCAGTGTCTTCAACTGTGAAAGACAGCGAGTCTTAATGTAACCCACTAATACCTCCAACACAGTCAAGATTCATTCGTACAAGTGAGTCTGGTATCAGAGGCTACTGTGGTTAGAACTGAATTATAACCATGTGCTACCACGCTAAAGCATGCTTAAATAAAAATGAGATGCATCCATCATATTTGTACAATAGAGGGATTAAATGAGCTATAATTTTCAAGCTTTAAAGGAAAATTCTAAGCTTTTAAGTATATTCCTAGTTAAAGATAATGTGATGAATGTCATAATTTAAAAAAAAATGAGGAAATAATTCTTTATCCTTTTAAAATTTTCCTTATGAAATGCATCATTTTAACCTATTGCATTTCAACATACTTATCCATAAATGTAAATTTGTTTTGATAAGACGAAGAGCCTTTTAATCCAAATTGCACAGTGATGCTTCCACACTGATCTGTTATAACTTAGTAATCAGAGTTAACAGACTGCCTAATTAACCAAGTCATCATTTGCCAAGATCCAAATATGGGATGAATTGTGGGCCAAGGAGAAAATATGATGGACATGAAAATTATTAATTCAGGGAAGCATTAAAAGCATGTGGAGTTAAAGTTCTTTGCTAAATCTCATCATTTTTATTAGCCTTGATTTTTATAAGTAACATGTAAAAATAAAAGATATATTATTCCTTGTGAGTGTATGAAAAAACATTTTAAACCAACTAGTTATTGATATAATTAAATTACTTTTTAAAGCCTTTGACAAACTCTGAAGTAAAAATCATAGATGCCCTCTGATAATGGTGACATCCACTGAATGCTTACTAGGTACCAGCATTGTATTCACTGTTTCATATGATCAAGGTGTTTATTCTCCACATGACCCCTAACCCTTGGGAAGGTGCTATTTTTATCTTTAGGTAGCAGATGAAAAAACCAAGGTTCAGAATATTTTTTGCTCACAAGTATGTATGAATAAACAAACAATATCCAGCCCTTTCAAAATTCTTAGGGAAGTGTTATTAAGAATTCTACCATTCACCTCACCGAACTTTACCCATGGAAGCTTTATCCATTCATTTACTATGTACTTAGGAGATAGAAGACTAAGGTAACATGAAAGGTGCCATGTGGCTAACCTGTACAAAAATCTTTTATCATCATCTTACTATTTCTATCACTAACATCGCTGACATATTCAAAAGACATGTATACTTTAACTGAGCTAAGATATTTCATGAGCCAATTTTCCTAAATAATTCAAATCCAATTCCAAATACAGGGTTTAATCCAAGAAGAGAGAGTAAGTCCACCAACCTGACCATTTTCCACATGGTTATTTGGCAACTCCTATTCATCCTCTGGGGCCCTAGCCAGGTCATTGCTTCTGTGAGGCCCTCCAATTCCCCTCCTCCCAAATACACACACACACACACACACACACACACACACACACACACACACACACAAAATCTATCAATATTCTTGTAGCTTCTCTATCACCATATTATAATTGATCTTTCTGTCTACCTTGTAGATATTAAGTATGTTGACACCAAAGACCTTGCTTTAGCATCTAGAACAGTGACAACCAGTAGATGGATGGTTGGACAACAGGATAGATGGGGGAGTGCAACAATGAATGAACTCCCGGCTCCTTAAGGACAGAGTCATGGGTAGTATTTCTGAGGCACAGCCCACCTCCTAGATAGTGAATGTCACTGGAGATGTCTAAGTATTAGTCAGACAACTTCAAGGGGAAAATCTCAGAGACTACACAATTGTGGGTAGCTGAGCTATGTGATATTTAAAGGTTCCTTCCAACCCTGTAATCCTGCATATTTACTGTGCATCAAGTATGGTGCCTTCCACATACACAATCTACCTTCCTAGAATTCTGACCCCTTCTTCTGAAACCAGCCCTTTTTTTTACCACCTCATCATTGTGTTGTGTAGGTTGAACACCACCATACTTAAACACCATCCATGACTCTTATGACCCACCCCAGGCCAAGCACACTTTTGCACCTTCCCCCTCCCAGTTTAGCTCCAGCTCCAGAGAGTCTTTCACTGATAGGTACATTGCACATCCCGGACTAATCACAACCAGAAAGATCCAAATTCTATGACAGCTGCTAGAACTCACAGGAAAAGATTCCTTTCTGCTGAAGTTGCTATGCAAACAGATTCATGAATGGTTATCATGCCACAGCCTGGTAAATGCCTGCATGAATGAATCCAGCACATAGCACAGCACAGCCAAGAGACTGAGAGCAAGACTTGAGAGTATGGTATGAAGCCCTTGCTCCAAATGTCCCTGAAGTTTATTCTACCATTCAACTTTTCAGAATCACCAGGTAATCACAGTTGACCCTTGAATAACACGGGTCAAACCATACACTTTTTCCCCACAATAAATACCTGTACTGTTTTTGATCCGCAGTTGAGAGTCTATGGATGCAGAAGGCCGACTGTATGCATTGTCCTACACCATTTTTTATAGGGGCCTGAGCATCCACAGATTTTGGTATCCACGTGGGGTCCTGGAACCAATTCCCCACAGACACAGACAAATGACTTAAGTTTCTGGGGAGTCAAAAGTTATACGTAAACTTTCAACTGCATGATGGGTCAGCAGCTCTAACCCCCACAATGTTCAAGGGTCAATGGTAATTCCTCTTTCTGTCTAAGCTGGTCAAAAGTAACCAGAGACTGAACAAATAAGTGAGCTCAGTAGTTTAATGCACAGACACATTAAAAATGGTCTGCTATCTGTGTTAACAAGGAGATATTGATACTTGAAACTCTGTTAGTAAAAATTGCTTATTTGTGGTCTCTTGCAAATTGCTTCTGTATAGTTTTCAAGTGTACATTTTACTATATATGCTTTTACAAACTTAATATTTTCATTTTTGAAGGTCAAAGTCCTTGGCATATAGCGTATGAATTTGTAATTCTACTAAGTATCCAAAGGTGTTCTCATTTTGTTAACCAGTGCTACCTCTAAGTACCCCACATCTTCACTCTGGTAAATGAAAAGACTTCCAGGTAAACTTATCGAAGAACTAAAGGGACATTATGAACCTGGTAACTGGGAAAATGCCCCAGGTACAGAACTGCTGCTTTGGGAAGGAGACCCTCTCACTTGCTACACTTTTTCACACAGGTGATTGAGCGGAACAAATCAGTTGTTCGGTGGTCAGAGGCTAATATGAAATAAAATGAGGGATACTGAAATGAGGTTAATTAGAATAATGTACCAGAGAAAAATGACTCAAAGATCTAGAGAAAATATCTTAATAGGCATGTCCAACTAAAGATAGAAGAATGCCAATTAAATGGCTGTCCTTGTCCTAATCATATTGGGACATAGCTCTTGTACTAGCAAAAAAGAATCAAAGCATTTGAAAAGATCTAATAAGACCAAACAGGGTCTGCTAGATAGCACTGAAGTATAAAGACTCAACATGCAACAAATGAGCAGTCCCAGAGTAAAAATGGATGCTAAAGCAGAACAGTACTTACAAATCAACACACTAGGAAAATGTTTTCATGGTGAAAACCATATGGCATAGTGGTTAGGAGCCATGGCACCAAGGGAAGGGTGTCTGAGTTCAAATCCCAGCTCTACTTCTTATAAGCAGAGAAGTCCGAATGACTTATTTAACCTCACTATGCCTCAGTTTCTTCATCTGTAAAATGGATTTTTAGAATTGTACCTCTCTCTTAGAGTTTTTGTGAGTTAATACATATCAAGTGGATTTGTGTCATGGTTAATAAATGATTTGGGATGGATATGGGCAAAGGCAAGGCACAGCCTCTCTTGATGAGAACACTTAGGGTAACAGGTTTATTGATGGACTATAAGAGCTGACACTGAGAAATTCAACCCCTACCACATGTTAACCAGACTGGCCTTGGCACTGAGAGACTGCTATCCCAAACTGGACAAAGACTCAGCAATATTTCAAATCCATAGAGAAAAACCCCCAGAGAGCTCCTAATTTTCCCCCTGATCCTCAGGCAGCAGCATATTGAGAAGAGGGTGGCCTGAGGGCTGCTCCAGGCTGCCAAGCCCCCTGTGTAAGACCCGCAATCAAGTCTTACAGCGTGTGGATCTGCTTCCTCTTCCATGATTATTTTAGTTTCTGAGATGGTATTTGGAAATGGGTGCTCCGTGTTTTTAAAGATGTAAAACAAGCAAGTTTTTGGACATTCTGAAGGCTGCTATGAGTCTAATAAAAGTTTTTTCATGAATTGTTTGTATCACTTGACTGAAATTTACTACTTTTAGCTTTTTCTTTACCAAATAGTCTATTAGGAACAAAACATGGTATCTTAAATTCTATCTTAATCATATTCTTTTGTTTTTATAAGTCAAGAGAGTATAAATAAGTTAATAAAATCAATGGCTCTTTTTGTTTCTTAGATAAGCCTAGTTATTTCATTATTCATGTAAATAAGAATATATGGCTTGATGTAGCTCATCTTTTACCACCAAAAAGTTATGAGATTTAAAGACAAAGTTCCTGTGCTTCAGCTTTCACATAAATGCACAATGAACAACACATGTTGAGCACATGCATACTGAAACAATGCAGCAATAATAACAGACCATCTTCCTTAGGCAGATAAAAGAAATCAGAGCTAACCATGAAAGATATTTATATCTAACTCCTTTCAATCTATATAGACTTAAGTTGTCTTTCAACAGCAACGAAAAAATGTATGTGAATCATCAGGACACATACATCATTACACAATTTTTTTAAATATTAGAATTTATAAGAAATTTAAGACGTGGTCTATAGTGAAACAGAAGGTCAAACCAGCTCTGATTAATTTAAGGACTTATCATATCCCAGCCAGGTGGCTTAAGGACAGTACAGCACCCTAAATTCTGAATTTCCAAGGTTTTGTGGATGTTGTTCAGACTCCAAACATTGAGCCATCCCAGCATTTGAGGTTTAGCACTTGTATTTTCTGAAATAAGTCATAAACAGCCAACAGGTCAACAACAAATATAAAAGAGATCATCCCTGCTTGCTCATTTTGTATATTTTTTTTAAGTGAATTCAGTGCATGAAACATAAGCAAACACAATAGAGAATCAAAGCTCTTCACCATGTTTACCACTTTAAAATGAAGATTGCAAGAAAGTGCAATATAAGTTTTGTAAGTATAACTGCAAATACCTTTTGCTGGTCTTTTTGAATCAACAGCACAGTTATTGTTCCAGACCCTGTGCACAGCACTATACACATATCATCTCATTTAATCCTTAAAATACCACTATGAGCTAGGTAATGCTATTACCCTTGACTCAGATAAGTAAACTGAGGCCCAAAGAAAGAAAGTCATTTGTCCAAGGATAAAGAGCCAGTGAATGAGAATGCTGAGATTTGAGCTTGGAATCCAGTGTCATTAATTACCCTGTACCACCCACAATATGTGTTGACCCAAATGGTAAATGACTCTATCTTCATGGCAAAGATGATGTATAACCCTCTCTGGATGAGAAACATGGGGTGTCAAACACGTGTGCAGTGTATAGTGGAAACTTCTCAGAGAAAACCCTATTTCTATAAGGTGAAGTGTGGAGTATTATTTCTACTCTCACTGTCTCACCCTGATGCAGTTCTCTTAGGTACCATGAAAATATAGAAATTCACAGGAAAATGGCCAAATGTATTCTGTCTGTGATCATGCCTACTATACCCTAGGCATTGCCAGCCAGAAAAAAAAAGCCATGATGGATCAGACAGACCTATCCCCTGCTTATGACCTGATAAATAGGAATATTCAGTGAGCGACAGTAGCTGCAATAAATGGAACAAAGAGGAGGCTTGGATAGCTCTAATAATGAGAAGAGGGAGGAGGTAAATCTCCCTTAATGTGGGTAAATCAGGGAAGGCCTCTCTGACTAAGCATTAAGGGGTGAGAAAGAGTGAGCCCTGTGAAATAACAGAAATTGTTCCAGGCAGAGAATACCATAGTCCAAAGGTAAGAAAGATTTTATGGTATTTGAACATGGACACAGTATTTAAATAAAAATATTTGAAACTATATAGCAAAAGTTTCCAAAAGTCTTTTGAACAGGCAAAATCTTCAAGTAGCTACCTCAACAGAGTCAACTACCTAATGAAAATAAAGCTTATGTTAAACATTCTTTTTTAAATTTCATTTATTTTTAAAAATTTTTTGATTGTGGTAAAATACACGTAGCATAAAACGTACCACTTTAAATATTTTTAAGTGTACCACTGAGCAGTGTTAAATACATTTACACTGTTCTGCAACCAATCGCCAGAACTCTTTTCATTTTGTTACACTTAAGCAGACTCTTGATGGGTACTAAGCCCATCAACTCTGTAATACAGGGTCACAGTTAATAAAATCACTGCAGGCTCCTATAAATAGATGGTGTAACTTGACCTATCTTCACCTGATAGTGCTCAAAAACGCAACCGATGGCCACAGTCACATGCTTGCTACCACTTCTCAGTCTTTGGGACACATCACCAATTGGGCCACCCATGGGTACTGCTGACAATCTCTGCCACAGACATACAGCAGCTTCTGTGTACAGATGACACTGTTCTTTCAGGGCCATTCCCAAGAAGATCTGTGGGGGACCAGGGCTTACTGTGCCGACTCAGCACAGAGGCAGGAACTGGGATGAGGTGTGGAGATCAACATCGTGTAGCATCAGGCTGCACGACTGAAACCCTACAGAGTTTCAGATTATCATCAGCAATTCTGACTTGAAAGTAGTTAGTGAATTCTGCTTGCTAGGCAGGCCTATTGTCTAAGTAAAAAAAAAAAAAACAAAAAAAAACAAAAAAAAACAGAAATAAAAAAAGAACTGCACATCATCTCTTGGGAGAAATTGTCAAAATGGGACCCAGAGATCGAAGACCTGTTAGCAGGCTGTCTGGTGATATACATAGTTGCGATGTCCCTGAATGGGCATCAAAGCCACCTCCCAAGGCTCTACTTAAATATAAGGGAAGTTGGGGCAAGAAGTAACAGACTGTGTAATATACATCATCTACCAGTAAAACAACAACCAATGAACCAGCCACAGGATGGTAAAAATTCCTTGAGAACAGAGATTTCTACCACATTACCTGTGGTGTGTAGCACAATGCTGGTATTTACTACCTACCAGGATCTGTGCTAAGCTCTTTATAAGCATCATTTCACTAACTCTTTTCAGGGAGCTAACTACTATTTTTATCCCCATTTCCCAGATAAGGAGGCCATGGCCCAGAAAGGTTAAGTAACTTGCCCAGGGTCACTCAGCCAGTAAGTGCCAAAGGTGGAATTTGAATCTAAACTGATCTAACTTCAAAGTAATTACTCTTAACCATACTGCTAACCATATATGGATATAGCAGGCATTCAACAGATGTTTGTGAATGCATCAACTACTATGTTTCCTGAGCATTTATCACAGGCTAGTACAGACAGAGAATCTGATTTGAAGCACAGAGGAGTCTCTTTCTGCTCATTCTATGAGATGAAAATTTTCACAAAAATAATGTGTGAGCCAATCTGGAACACAGAAATTGGACAGGTGTGAGTCACTTTCCCCCTTCCTCCAAGGTGAGCTTTCAGCAGAGATACGGGGAGCAGCAAACCACAGAGATGCAGAGTGGAGAGGCACTGCCCAGCCTTTGAGGACAGTGCAAAGCCACCAACAAATACCCATGCACGTACTTGGAAGAACAGAATTGGGTGTGAGCCTGCATGTCGCTAGGACCTCATGCTGGTACTCAAGCTTTAACAAAAGCATATATCCAGAGGAAAGAAAATCCAATAAAAGACTATATTACTATCTTTTTGTGAGGGGGGAAAAAAAAACTAGAAAATTCATGATTGGGATTCTGATTACCCTTCTATTCACCAAGCTGTTTAAGTATGACTTTCTTTCTTCATTATCACTACTAGTCCAGAAGCATATTTGCTGAGCCTGTCTCTATGTTTTGACATGCAAGACTTGTGAAATTCAAACATATTGTAGACATCGAAAGCATTATTATTTATTAAGGCCTATATTAAAGGTGAAAGATCTTAAAACACTCTCAGATTCTGATGATTAAAGGAAATTTAATCATTCTTCATTGGCATTTGATCTTTAGCCTGCCAAAATCTACTCGTTGATCCCTTCATCCATATTTGATACTAAAAAGACATTTCAACAGCTTGTCCATCAACTCTTAAACAGAAGGAATGTACAGACAAACCACATTACTCAGAAAATAAGAGAGCCTTCCCCCACACTCATTTAGCTCACGAAAGTCCAATGTGTAAAGAAGCATACTCCACTAGGTGAGCCAGAATGACTGTGCAGAGCCATTCATTACATTTGTAAAGAGTTTCAAAAATCTCAAAGTGCTTTCACATACAGTATAATTTGTTTCATTATTATGACTATACCCTGCGCTGTACTAAGGGTAGATAGCTTTCATTCCTATTTTGTCTTGATAAATGCTTTGCTCAAGCTCAAAGGGACTGATACCCAGCGAGGTATCCTGTTTACGGGTCATATGTCCTCCTTCAATGAATTAGACCAAGGGTTAGCAAATTACAGTTTTCAGGCCAAATATGGCCCACTGCCTGTTTTTGTAAATAAAGTTTTATTGGAACAGTCATGCCCATTTGTTTACATAGTGTCTATGTCTACTTTTTTACTACATCCACAGAGCTGACTAGTTGCAACAGAGAATGTATGGCCCATAAGGTTGAAAATATTTATATCTGGCCTTTTATAGACAAAGTCTGCCAACCCTGCATTAATTAGACCAGCTTTCCACAAATATGATCCAAGTTATGGATCCTACCCTTGAAAGCCATAAAGCTGTCACAGAGCACAAGAGATCTTCTTCCGCTAGCTTTGGATTTCACGCTTGATAACAGAGCATTCCTTTATCTTCTCAGTGATTACTATATCCACTGCTATGTAACCTGCAAAGGTGGATGGCAATTTTAAGTAGTAAACAATATTCGTGGTTTTTTACCTCTTACCTTTTAATGTGTCTCACAGCCATAAAAAGCCTGGGGGTTACTGGTTGGGGGCATGCATAATGCCACAGGACTGCAACACACAGAGGGACACTGAAAGTAAAAAGAAGAGGTTAAGTGAAGGGGCAAACTGTGATGCTTCACAATTTATATACATATATGTCAATACACACACACATACACACACACACACACGAAATAATACATATGTAATATGTGTAATATGTATATATAGTAGGTGTATATAAGCATCTCTTTTGTCCTTTTTCTAGAATCAGTATTTCACTAGCTCATAACCTGAGTTCAGAATTATAGAATTATAGAATGATAACAGAAGGATACAAAATGTCATATAGCAAAGTAAAACTGCACTCTTGATGGCACTGTCATTCACTTAGAAAGTGTGGCTCCTTTAACTTCCATCATGTGTTATTTTTTTAAGATAAATTCTCATAATTACAATGTTATCTCATCCTGAGAAATAAGAGCAAGATGATCCATGAATCGAAATGATGATTTTGCTTTGGGTTTTGGTCATTCAATCTCACTCAGTAGAAGTGATGGGAGGAAATACATACATATGCACACAGGTGGGAATGCACTCACACACATAAAATCATATTTGCCATAGTTTACATTTCTTTTACCAGGTGGATTTAAAATACAGAAGGAAATTGTGACACAGCCTTCTCATGGAAATAGGCAGCCTGTGCATGTGTTCATGTGCTGAGGCTGGGAGCTTTCATGTCTTAGTTGGGTTATCAGAATATTTACCAAATCCAATTCCAAGTAAGCTGAAGTTGCTGACACTAAGGCAACTCATCCTCAAGCAGTTTCAGGACGTTTTTGTGATTAGCAGTCAGTAGCAAGGGTTTTGCAAGTCAGGCCTTTTCTGCATAGATTCTCAATGATAATGCCACCTATACAGCCCTCGAGATGACAGAAGGGACTCTGTAATATGGGGAAATGGAACTACAGAATGAGTAGAAAGCATGAGCTCTTCAGTGTGTGTGGTGGGGGTGGGGGGTGGGGGGGAGGTTGTCCTCTTTCAACAGTAAATGCAGACAAAACTCCATGAATGTAACTATGTTCTAATCAGACAGAGAAGTTGAAACCGAAAAAGAGATGTATGAAGTTTTATGATTTGAATAGTCATGTACCTCCGGAAACTATGTGGGTTGTCTGTCTACCAGAGCTCAGAAGAGGGTTAAGAGGTGGTTCTCCCAGTGGGTGCCTCTTCTTGATAAGAGATAAACTCAGGCCAGATTGGTCCACAGTATGTTTTCTAGGTATCAGTTGTCTGTGTAAGTGTAAACTGTGTTTGCCAAATATATTACAACTTAAGAATCTTTATTCTTACGAGTGTAACATGCTGTGTTAGCATTATTCCTATTCAACACAGCTGCTTAAGAATATGATAAGAATGTATCAAAAATATTTTTAAAGATAATTTCAGTTGGCAAAGGATGTACTTGATCAAACTTAATTGGTGAACTCATTAATGAGCAACTGCCACCACAAGAAAGAGGACCATTGTCATCAACTTATCAGAGCAATGAGATAACAAAGTTAATTATACTGCTTTCAATGGATTTATACTTGCTTCCTTTTAGAGTCTACAGTTTCCAAACATTTGTTCTGACACTCTAGGTTTTTGTTCCTCTCAACAAAAAAACTATCAGCTGTGGGCTCCTCAAGGAAAACTCGGTAGAACACTGCCCTAACGTCAACACAAAGCCATTGGAAAACTTTTCTACCCTTTATTATCTACTTGTAAAATGTTATAAGCCTGTAAACTAGTAAATTTATGAGCCACATTAATAATTTACTTACACTTGATCGCAGGTTTCACAAACATGGTTTCCAGGGATGCAGAGCATAATTTGTAGGTCTGGGTTCTCTCCTAAGGGGGCACTAACTAATTTGACACAGTAACATGACATTGATGGTGGAGCACACTAATGACCATACTCCAAGATGTGGCTGGCTGTCAGCCTGTCATTCTAGTGAGAAGCCAACTTGCTTTCACTGCTGCTCAGTACACGATGCTCAACTAATTATTCAGATAGCAACATTAATGAGAACACTCGTGTTTATTTTCAACATACTAACCAGTGCTTAGCTTCCTGTTTGTCTGATATGGTCACTGATTAAAATGTGTTTCATGAATAGTAAGTTTGAATTCTACTATAGCAAAAAAGCACAGGAGAAAAATAAGCAACAGCTTATTGGAAAATCATCCTCATCAACTTGCTTTATGCCTCAAATACTGTAAAGGACAAAGTAACAGGTAGTACGAAATGCCGTGAGTACTAAGAAAAATGAAAGGAATATTTTTAATCCATATATCTATGGACAATTTTGACTTCTAGGCAAGGCAACTAGATCACAATATGGTCAAGAGCAATTTCCATCTCAAATAAACTTTACTAACTTTATGACGCTAAATAAAGGTTTTTATGAGTTAGTTTTTTCCATGGAATGGCCAAAAGCTTTGTTTGCTTTAATGTGTTTTTTTCCAAACTTAGAGCAGTTTAATCTTTGATAAAACTATCTCATATGATCTTCACAAACATCGTCAGATGCAATTGTGGGTTTTTGTCCAAATCTATTGTAAAACTGTACTACCGAGGGTTTTTAAAAAGTGTTCTTTAATATCCTCTTATACATCTTGTTTCTACTCTACTAAATCTTGCAATCAAGTTCCTTCTACTTTAAATTACACTTCTATTTTGGTATGATAAATTTTGTCCTTCATTTTATGTAATTATAATCCTAAAATATTCATATAATGATAATGTAAAATGAATAAATTTTTTAAAAAAGGTGTGCTTAGATCTATTAGAAGTATTGGAAAAGTGAAAAAACTCCTGATGTGATTTATTGTAAAATGTGCACTTTGAATTAAATAACAGTGGTGATAGTTTAACAAATGTTCTATTTGACATAATTAATGAATTCTACTTAATAATATGTATGAATTCTGATTTTAAAGGATAGAAGGAAATAAATATGAGTCCACACAGACCACTCTGGGAATGAAAATGTCATTACAAGCAACATTTCTTAAGTATGTAGTTCTAAACTTACCCTACAATAGATCTGTGACTTTAGAGTGCCAAGATATGTAAATGCATACAATGCGTGGTTGCAAGATTCAGATCTCAGGCTAATTTTTACAGTATATTTATACAAGTATACAAATTAATTGTCCCAACCCAGCATTACTGTCTCCAAGTGCTGCTATTCCCATTGGCACCTGTTATGGGCCATATTATCGACATCTCTGTGCAATTTACGTATGGTAAGCATTTATCCTCCATAATAATATAAAAAAATACAGTCAACCTGTGGCAGACTGGCTCATCGAATCCACTTCTTTTTCCTGGGCACACAGCTGGGATGTATTTCCCAGCCTTCTTGAAGTTAACTGGGGCCTTATGACTGAGTTCTGGCTAAATAGATGGAAGTGGGTATGTTACTTTCATTCTAACCCTGAACCCTCCTGAACCATTCCTAATGCCCCTCTCTTCCCCGATTGTGGGGCCATAGGTCCAGTGGATAACTCTTAGTTTTTGTAGATAGTAGAGTCACTGGATGGAACAAGCCAAGGTCCCCAAAACACGATATGGAGCACAGCCACGATCCTTTGTTCCCCCACTAGCCAGCACTAGACTGTGCGCAGTGCCTAAGAAATAAACCTGCACTGAGGTAAGCTTCTGAGACTCAGGAATGTTTGTTACAATTGCCAGTTATCTCTTACCCAATACACAGACCTTTCAAAATCCCTGGCTCCAAAGTTATACTTGAAATGCCAGGCCACTATACGTAAGCAGAAACACTGTAAATTTGGGAAAATCACTGAACATTTTATAGTTGTGATTATTTTTGCTCCTCTGATTAAGCTAAGCGTAAAAAAGAGAAAGCAAATCAACAGTTAATGTATCCCCAAAATGTGTGAGCTGTATTTTTTCTTATTTAATCACCATAGAGCTCTGTGAAGAGGTCTGATTCCCATTTTATGGATGAGAATACTGAGCCTCTTATAAGTGTAATATAAGCAAATGCCATGAAATGTATATCCAGGTGACATTTTCCTAGTTCAATCTCCTTGACTTTTAATATCCAAATTTTATAGAAAACACTTATTTCTAAATCAAACAGTCTTGGCTGTTGCTTATAAAAGAAACATTTCTATCACACTATCCAAAATTTAATACATTTTTAACAAAATGTGAGGGAAAAGTGTCAAGTTACAATACAATTGGTACCATGTCAGAAACTTCTGTAGAGGTTTTGAAAAGCCAGCAATAAAGGCAATGTATCTCAGATGTTCTTGGTGATTAAAAAAAAAAAAATCCACATTTTACAAAAAATGTTAAAACTATATTATTTGTTGAGTAACTAATGTTTCAGACATTTACATTCTGAATGTGACAGTTGTTGACTACATATAAGGTGTTTTACTACACTTTAGAATAATGGTTGACAAACTTTTTCTGAAAAGGGCAAGTGATATTTTAGACTTTGCAGCCATAAATTCTCTATTACAACTCCTCAACTCCGCCACTGTAGTAGGAAAAAAATCATAGGCGATAAGTAAACAAATGGGTATTGTGTTCTGATAAAACTTATTTACAAAAACAGGTGGTAGGCCAGATTTGGCCGGAGGGTCATACTTTGGAATTTCTGTTTTAGGAAATTGATTGGAGGTTTCATATATTGACATATAACACATGATTTCTCCTCTGTAAAATAATGGGATATACGATCTGGTTAGCATTTTTACCCAGGATATCTGACTGCAGAAATGGATTACTGATGTTCCGGGAGAGTAGCCTTAATATGCCATGGTGCAAGAGCTAGACAGCTGTCAGCACTCAGCTTCCATCTGAGGTGTCACTCCACTGCCCTGTTTGTCCCCCTATGTCATGCCACCTTTCAAAGGGCTCATGTGTCCATATAAAGCACTTAAAGGCATCCCATTCCATGTTGAACAAGAATCTAAATATTATAACAACAACAAAAAAAAAAGCTGATGGTTTTTCTCAGTCAACACAGTGAAGTCCCTGAGTTAAAGTAATACAGGTAACAGTTACCTTATATTATAGTGACTGTATATTAAGACTTTCTTTAAAAAAAAAATAAAAGCAAGATAAATAATATATAGATTTAAAATGTCAGTGAGTGCTAGGAAGAAGAAATGACCACCTCTGAAAGTTTCTAGATCAAACATGAACTCTCCTCATTAGAGAACCAAACAGCTTTCTTGGACTTGGAAGATATTCCCTATTAACCAAATTCAGAGTAGGAGCTAAGTGTCCAATGATGGAATATGCCAGAAATAATGTAGCGAATATATTACACCATTCTTTTCTCAAGAATGTAAAGTTGCTGTAACAAGGTTTAGTTCACTTTTTTTTTTTTTTTGGATGGCAAAATTCAGAGACATATACACACAGAGAGATGCTTTTAAAAATAATCTCAGTTCCTCATTGTTTTATTACAATAGCTAAGAGTACAAGATGGTTTGAGACATAAAATGGATAAATTTTATGAATCTATTTGACCTAAAACATCAATCAAAACAGAACAAAAGCAAGTAAATAATAGTCCAGTCTGACAAAGAAATATTTTGTAATCATTAAAAATGATACCGGAAATGGGAAAATATGCTTAATAATGTGACATAAAATAAGCAAGACAAAAAAACTACCTATAATCGATCTGCAAATGTATAAAATTATGTGTCAATAAGGAAAAGAAAAATAAAATGAGATTATCCTTTAAGTAATTAAATGGTCTACCTTTCTTTTTAAAAGTCCTCTTAATAAGATTCAATACATGAATTCTTATAATTCAAGCATTTAAAAATATAATAATTTTGTTTTATACTTTGCGCCTTTAAAAAAATTTAAAAAATTTAAAGAAGTTGATTGCTTGCTGATTATAGCTCTAAATAAATTGTTTGATGCAAAAATATACTTTCTCCTCTCCTTTTTCCATGATGGCACAATAATTTGTCTTTTAATAACTTAAAACAATTCTGAGTCCTTTTCTCATTAATAGCAAAATACATCTTAATCATGAAGCTTGGCATTTCATAAATATTTATGCCAAATGTATGGCCTCTTTAAAGTTGGGGTGGTAAGCTGACTGACAGGCAACTTCTGTGCAGAAAAAGGGAGACCTATCATGTCATCTGGGAGAAGGGCATCATGCTGTCTTCACACTCTTTTTCTGTGGAGGGTCTTTCCTAAGAGCCAAAACATATACAACAAGTGTAATCTTCATTCATCATTGTTTTCTCTCTGTCCATCTCTCTCTCTCTCTCTCTCTCTCTCTCTCTCTCTCTCTCTCTCTCTCTCTCTCTCTCTCACACACACACACACACACACACACACACACTTGCATGAATATTTTCGGTGGCTCCCCAGCACTCTGAAGACAAAGATCAAAACCTTCCTTGGCCCTTACAAGGTTTTACATGTCTGGCCGCTGCAGATCTCTTCAGCCTCCAACTCAACTACACATCTCCACTGGCCCCACCAAGCTTCTCACCGAGCTTCTGTACCAAACTGGAAGGATTGCAGGAAGAGAAACTGATGAAGACATGGAGATTTCAGCTCTTTCCTGAGAACTATTATGGTCAACATGACAGTTGAAGAAGAAACATATCTTTCTTTTTTTAAAAAAAAAATAGGGCATCATAAAGTAAACACTTTATTATATATTTTCTTCCACTTAATGTATCATGAAAAATGTCCCACATTGTCTTCTGGATAAAAATAAACTGAGATTAGTACACACATATGTGCACGCACACATACACACGCACAGACACATAATAAAGTCTTAAAAGCAACTTCAGTTTTCTCCCTAAGACATAATAATTAACCCACAGGTCCTCTGCAAGCCCATAATAATGGCAAGTGGGAAGATTTAGTTAGTCTTCACCATCAGCGAATGCTTTTCTCCAAACTTGTCTTATCCAGCAGCAGAAGAGAAAAATAGGGTCAACTGCAGAACACAAACAGGTCTCGCCATATGAAAGACAATCTGTGTGTAGACAGACTAATTCACCACTCAGGGTAGAATATTTCATTTTATGGTAGAAGGAATGCAAGCTACAGCTAGCTCATCAACAAATCGCCCTGTACAATCCCAGAGAAGATGGGCTATTAGTTGGGATTTAAATGAAAGACATCTCCTTCTGACATGTAAAAATTAAGGGCCTCTGAGGGCTATCACTCTTCTTGATCTCTGAGAGAACTAAGGTATTTATTGATGAGCAAGCTACAAAAACAGGAGGTAATATGCTTCATTTTGATCAAAACTCAGTGACTGAAAGCAAAGTAACATATTTGTTGAGGACTACCACATGATAACTAATTCCATTTCATTTTCTTCTTCCTGGGCCCACAGGGATTACACTGACCATTTTCCCTGGCATTTAGGTTGGGACTGTGTGGCTGTTTTCTCAACAATGGGATGTGAGCAGAAACAGGTACACTACTTCGAAGCTACACACACACGTGTCTACGGTGCTCCCTATTGCTGACTAATATAGTTTACACCTTATTATAGTCTTCATTAGAATCTACCTTAAATAAATACTTATTGTTGGCTTGGTCTCCACTGCTCTCATCTTGATCCCATGGGACCATGTCTTAATGTTTTGTTTATCTCTCTTTTAGAGAAGACCCATCATGATGCCTTTTGCTAATCAGTTAAATAGAGTGACAGATAGTTAATCATTAAGAGAAGAAACATACACTTCACAATTACTTTTCAGTAGTTACCACAGGCCAGACACTGTTTTTGAAGCTGAGCACAGCTTGGAATTGAGACAAACGAGGCCTCTGTCTTCATGAGGACTACAGTCTACCACCAAGAAACACCAACACAAACACCTGAGAATGATTAACAATAGATATGACCCAACCACGCGAGGTCAAGATTCATGGAATAAATGATCTGGAAGCCTAAAATATTAAAGGTGAGCAGGACTGAGCCAGGTTAGATAGATGGGCTGGGTAGAGGTGAGGAGAACAATCCTAGAGATCCTCCAATGGCAGAGTCTCTGGTGCCACTCTTGGTCAAAAAGATATGAGAAAGCACAAATACCGGGCCTGAAAATAATCAATCTTCTGCCTTCTACAATGACTTTTAAAATATAACTTGGGAGCATCAGGACTTCCAAACCCCAAACAAGGCCAAATACGTTGAGAAATAGAGAAATAAAAGAATGCTATTACCCTCTGCTAAGTGTCTCAATGGTGTAACTTAACACAAAACACTTATTTTTCTACCACTGCCAGGGAAAAAGGCGCAGGTTATTCACACTAAGAATTGTTTTTCTAAATCATCTGAGAAAACAGTAGCAAGTGAAACAAGGCAGTCTCAGTTCACAAACCACAACACTATTCCTTTTTAAAAGTCCATCTACCTCCTCCTTTATAAACATAATTAACCATCAAAAAAAAAAGTGGATTTTGTTTATTCTTTAACTCAATAAACCCATGAGGAAATAGCACTGAAATAGGGTCAAGAAACCAGGTTCCCATCAGCAATGGACCACCACTTAGCTGTAGCCTTTTGCTGAGTCCCCTAATCTGTAGAATGAGAACAGTGAGTTGAGAGAACTGGAAAGTTCTTTCTGGCACTAATACCTCATAAAGGGGTTTCTCAAACTCGCATACTCATCAGAATCACCAGGAAAGCTTGTTAAAACAGGATTGCAGGGCCCTAACCCCAGAGTTTCTGATTCACTAAGGCTTTGATAAGGGCAGAAAATTTACATTTTCTATATAGGTGATGCTGCTGCCACTGAAGGTTCAGCAGACAACATTTGAGGACCGCGCGCCAAACTGCTCTTACAAACCCCTGTCTGTGTGCAACCACATGCCGTCCCAGTCAGAAGTGAGTCTTCTCCCAATCAGGACCATGGGCCTGTCTCGGGCATGCCCTCTTCCAGGGTTCCCTGCCCAACCTCAGAGGACCAGGGCTTTATCTTCTCTCCCAAAGAAGTCTACTCTCAGCAAAGCTCTTCAATCCATTCCCCAACAGCCACCTGTGTGGTTTACTCTGATGCCTAAATCATAAGTGGCTGCCTTTGAGTGCTTCACACCAGTCTCAGAATAAGACCCAGCCCTCGGTGGCATTACTTACGCAAGGCCCTGCTCACAACTCCAACCTCTCCTGCACCTACCCTCAGGTCCCCACTAACTGCCTCTAGCCACACAGGTCTTTCTGCTCCCACGCCACACTCATTCCTAACTCTGAGGCTTGGCTTTCATCATTTGCTCTACCTGAAAAGTTCTGCCTCTCGCTCTTTGTAAATGAAGAGCATTCTTTTATTTTATTTTATTATTAGTTTTGAGTATACAGTAAATTGGTTAGACATTTATATAGTTTATAAAACGATCCCCTAATTGCTCTTTCTCTCCTCTGGCTCTCCACCTAGCCATTATATTAATACTGACTGCATTCCCTATACTATGATCCCCATTCCCATGAGCATCTATCAACTGCTAATTTGTACTTCTTTAACTCTTTACCCCTTTCTCCCAGCCCCGCAACCCCCTCTCCTCTGGCTGTCATCAGATTGTCCTCTATATTTGTCAGTCTGTTTTAGATTAGTTTGTTTCTATTCCTTAGATTCTGCATATCAGTGAAATCATATGCTACTTATCTTTCTCTGTCTGACATTTCACTCAGTATAATCACCTCTAGGTCTATCCATGCCATTGCAAATGGTAGTCTATCCACATCACTGCAGATGGTAGGATTTCATTTTTTTAATGGCTGAGTAATATTCCATTGTATATATGAACCATAACTTCTTTATCCAATCTTCTGTTGATGGACATTTAGATTGCTTTCATATCTTGGCTATTGTAAATTGTGCTGCCATGAACATAGGGGTGCATAGATCTTTATGAATTATTGTTTTGGTTTTCTTTGGATAAATACCCAGAAGTATAATTGCTGGGTCAAAAGGTATATCCATTTTTAATTTTTTGAGACATTTCAGATTGTTTTCCATAGTGTCTATACTAATTTGCAATCCCACCAACAGTGTATGAGGGTCTCCTTGCCTTGCCAACACTTGTTGTTCTTTGATTTATTGATGATAGCCAATCTGACAGGTGTGAAGTGATATCTCATTGTGATTTTAATGTGCTTTTCTCTGATGATTAGTGACCTTGAGCATCTTTTCATATATCTATTGACCATCTGTATTTTCTCTTTGGAGAAATGTCTGTTTAAGTCTTCCGCCCATTTTTTAATAGGATTGTTTGTGTTTCTGTCATTGAGTTGTATGAGTTCTTTATATATTTTGGATATTAACCTCTTATCAAAAGTATCATAAATGAATATCTTCTCCCATTTAGTTGGCTATCTTTTCGTTTTGATGACAGTTCCCTTTGCCATGCAAAAATTTTTTAGTTTGATGTAGTCCCATTTATTTATTTTTCCTTTTGTTTCCCTTGACCAAGGAGATACGTCTGAAAAGAAATTACCAGCAGCAATATCAGAGAGATTATGTCTATGTTTTCTTCTAGAAGTTCTGTAGTTTCGGGCCTTATATTTAAGTCTTTAATCCATTTTGAGTCTATTCTTGTATATGGTACAAGAAGGTGGTGAGTTTCTTTTTTTTGCATGTACCTGTCCAATTTTGCCAACACTGTTTATGAAGAGCATTCTTAATCTTTAGATCTTAAGTCAAAGCCATCTCTTCTATGATGCCTTCCCTGACTGAACTATCTATGTGACCTTCCCAATGTATGCACTGTAGACTATTTTCTTCATGCATTTCCATTATATGTAAATATGTTGCTCCTTCATTTCACTATTTACTCTCTCTGCCTCTCTCTACTTCAAGGCAAACTTCACAAGAACAAGATCTGTACTCACTATGTGTGCCTCCCCTGCCATATACAGAGCAAGGACTGTTATACACAGTAGCCACTCAATTAGCTGGATGCATGAATGACTACATTAAATTATCCTATGCAAGTCTTCAATTAAACAAAAATATCTTAAGAAAAAGAAAATCCAATAACCATAAGCTATAATACCACAAGTTACAGAGCCCTAAATCATTTGCAATGCTTACCATTTAGGGCTTCGCAATGACATGTGACAAGAAGAAAGTTACAGGAATGAAATAACTATGCCAGGATTTCAGGCATCAGAAACTGAAGTGAAGTCAAGGACTAGTGGAGATCCCCCTCGTACATCTCAAATCACCTCCGAGAGGCTCACCCAATCCTCTACAAACCATTTCATAGAGTTTATGCAAGGTTGTATGCACAACCCTTGATGTCTTAAACTTCTTTCTGATGTCACCGTGCTCCTGCTGCCAGGTGCAAGGGGAAAGTAGGTACTAGAGTTCTGTGCAAGCTAAGCTCCTCTTACCCTGGACGACTCAGAAAAACCACTTGCAAGTAGTATATGTTAACCACAGTTTGTAATTTTGTCACAGGTGCTTGACTAAAAAGGGGACAAAGCCTTTTAAGATAGCCTGCCTCTATTATGTCATTGTGTATATTCCACACCACAACTAAAAGCTAACGAAATCCTTTCTTTCTATGCCATGGCAACCAGGAGGGGGAATGCTGCATAATTTTTCCACGGGCATCCTATGTGCTCAGAAATGTTCACGCCTTTACAAAAAACATGTTAAGTAGAATTTTAACACACTTACCATAAAAGCTGACACTAGTATACTGGAGAGGAAATCAAATGACATGAGTTGTACCTGGCGGTTCAACAGAATATAGGGTAAATATTCTCCATAAGGCAGTCAAAGCATTGGTTAGAAGTTCAAATGAGGGAGATGAAGTTAATGAATATTCAAAATATACTATACTAAATAATTTTTCTATAATCATTTTTAAAACATTAAAATGAACAAAGATTTTAGCAGCTGGGTGGGATGAAATCCAGTGCCACTTATGGTTTGGACACTAATTTCTTACTGTGTGGTCTTAGAAAAGTCACTCCCAATCTCTGAAACACATTATAAGGTTTAGTGGGTTCAATTATTTCAAAGGTTCCTTCCAGTCCATACACTTTGAATCTATGAACATTTCCAGACTTGCATCTTAGGTGGACAGACACAAAGAAATGGGTGCACCCACCTCTATCCTGCTCATCATAAAACATGAGAACTACCATCTTTTATCAAAATCTAAGGTTTGGGGTGGCTATACTCTGTATCTATCCAAATAAAGTTATGTTTCCATGTACCAGGGGAGGGTGAGTTGATGTAGTAATTACCTGTTACTCTTGACAAGTAAGGTAATTAATGTAGCAAAATACCACTGCAATGTGTGTAAATTTAGACCACCATAATTAAAACACCCGTCTGTTCAACAAACTGTTCAATTAAGAAAAAATATTGATGGTGTACATTTTTTGAAATTAAAAAACACATGGAATGAATGAATCTCCCTTGGTTGACAACCATTTCTAGAATGATTTCTCAGCAGGCAACATCCATAAAGGATTATAATGGAGTAACTCCCACTAAACACCAAAGTATTTTTGTATGTATACTATTAATACAAGAGTCTCTTGTGGAGTATTTTATTTAACATTCTCATTCCATAAAACATACACCAGTCATAAAATGAACTCAGAGAATACCTGAATCCCAAAACTATAGAAAGTAGCAAAAAACTGAAAAGTTATTACTGCGCAACTATCTAAGTAAAAAGGCTGTTGTCAAGTATCAACACCTGAAAGTACTATTATATACCTGCTAATTCTAAAGAGCTAGAGATACTAAAATCACTGCACACTGCCCTGGTATTCTTTGCACAGAGGCAACAGTATCAAAGTTGTTTTTTTTTTCCTGTGTCGCCAGGTCATTTTTCAGACTCAAAGCTTGACATGTTAAAACAAGAAGGCTACCTGGTCCTTTACTTGAAGAAAAACTTATCTCCTTGCTAATCTGCTTTAGAAAAATCTCTAGCCTTGTCAAGAGCCAAATGCCCAAAGAAAGTAAACCCCAGAACCACCATAAGACTGTAAGAAAAAGAATTCAACAGTTATCAAATTAGGGAAAAAGTAATTACCTCTAAATCTATTCTCTCTCCCTCCCTCCCTCCTTCTCCGCCCACTCTTCCCCCCGCCTCCCCCCCCCCAACACACACATGCTGATATCTACAGGATACGTGGGGAACTAGTCAGGGGTCTTCACAGTTTGGGATTAAGGAAATCCCAAGGATTTTTCCTCTGAATTCTTCTATTCAGATAAATTCAGAGGAAGACACAAGCTGGCCTGAGGAAAGAAACAGCTGGAATTCAGACACACTAAACAATGTGATATAGGAAAGAAATTGTACATTATTTCAGTGTCATTTAATGATGTATACATTTGTTTTGTTTATATTTTCATCTAGCATATTTTACCTTGGGAAACACAAAAATCTAAAGAGAAGTAACTAAAAGGAATCTTCTATGGAATTCTTAGCTTATCATACTAAAATTAAGTCCTAAAAGTTCTATATCTGAGAACTTGGATGTATCCCCAAGTAAAGAACAAACAGTTCAAGGAGACATTCTAGACTGAAACATGGAGAGAAAATGAAATGATTTCTCCAACTAAAATACTCTGATTTCCATTTGGAAATAATAATGTCATTAAAAGAACAAGAATGAAGAAATCACTTGCTCTAACTGTTGATAAAAAGAAGACTAGATTGTCCTAGAAGGGAAGAAAGAGAATTTGGGAAAAATAGCCTTGGAACTTAGATTACATGCATGGTGGCACTGAAGCATTAACTTATAAAATGAACATTTTTTTTACTCTCATTTTGAAAGGATGCTAAATTTAATTACGTTTAGGAATGGGGGTGGGGGGAAGGAGAGGGGAGAAAGAACATGAATTGGGGATCTGACACAAGATTCATGAACAGCAAACTAAAATTCCTGATTTCAAATGCTGAAGGAACCATCTGAAGAACAAAGTAAAGTCAACTCTTTTCTTGCTCACTGGGAGAATTTATAGAGTATGGAATCTCCACAAGCACTTACATCAAAGATTACAATGTATGGCGTCTTATGGGCTATGTAATATTACAGAATATCACCAAACTATTTCACATTTATTATATTATTCGGTCCTCACAAACCACTGAGGTAAGATTAATTCCATCTTATAGATAAGTAAACTAAGGCCCAGAGAAGCAGCTGACTGGTATGGCTGAGTTCCCAAAAGCTACTGTACTAAAACAATTTGTTCTCTTTGGAATCGAATAAAGATGTCCTTTGGTCCTACTGAATCAATTTACAGAGAATATTTGAGTATGTTCCCTTTAGTACTTACAGTTGTGACTTGTGTGTTAAAATTTGTACCTTAAAATTACCAGGCATACTAATTAATATGTTCCAAAGCATTGGTGGTGTAAGCTGTTAAATAATCACTCACATTGAAAAAAAGGATCTGAGATGTTCCATATTCTGGCTTAGTCATTCAGTAAAAACACTAACCTGGAAATTGTGAACCTGTGAAACCAAAGGAGCTTAAGTAGTCAATTACATCTAGAATTTGCTTTACCCCAAAAGAGAGCTCAAGGAAAACAATACTACTATCTTCAACATCTAACTTTATATAAATTAGTTCTTGGTTTAACTTTCTTTTAAACTTTTCCTTTTGACCCTTCAATGGCATTGTACTGTGGTTCTCTATCATCTCACAGAATCTTAGAACCAATGGGCTGGAGGATGATTTTTACAGGTCACATGTGTTCACCAGATGTAGAAGCTACTGCAAGAAATTGAAAAAGGTGATAAGTAGAGCAAGAAGGAGGTAAATCATTATCTAACAATACCTGTCATATTTATTCATCTTTTACCTATGGAAACTTGAAAGTGAGCAAAATGCAGAATAGATTCTTTGTCCTTTTTCATTCTCAAAATTAATAAAAACTAGAGAAAAAACTAAATGGCAAACGGGTCAGCAGATGCTAATGAACTGATGTTAGGTGTTAAAATGTGAGTCAGTGTTTCCTGGGTTTAAGCAACTTTAAGAGAGTTCAATGGATCACAAAGACTCACTGATGTGAAGTTTATCCAAATTCTAATCTTATATGAACTTCGTGCATACTGCCTTTTTACACAAAATTATTTTAAACCAGATATCAAAAATGTAGAAATGTAAGATGCATATTTAAAGTATTATTGACTCCTAGAGTTAAAAGTTCTCTATTATTTAACTTCAGTTTAGGCATCCAGCAAAACAATAATAATTCGAAATATTTTCTAATTAGGTAACTAAATATCACATAAAGGTAATACTATTTTTACATACCATGCACTATACTCAGAACTATTTTTTGCATAATCCCATTTAACCCAAAAGCATCTGATAAACTAGATTACAGACAGTCCCCGATTAATGATGGTTTGACCCAGGATTTTTTGATTTTACAATGGTGCCAAAGCAATATGCATTCAGTGGAAACCTAACTTCAAATTTTGTATTTTGATTTTTTCCCAGTCCGGTAGTACGTGGTACCGTATTCTCTCTCTCTCGTGATGCTGGGCATTATAAAATAGGCTTTGTGTTAGATGATTTTGCCCAACTATAGGCTAATGTAAGTGTTCTGAGCACATTTAAGGTATGCTGGGCTAACCTATGATATTTGGCATGTTAGTTGCATAAAATGCTCTTTTGACTTACAATATTTTCAACTCTGCATGGGTTTATCAGGATATAATCTCATCCGTTTTAAGTTAAGGAGCATCAGTATTTTCAGTTCCTACCTCAAGGTGCTTTTTCACCTCCATCTTCAAAAGGAAAACTGAGGCTTATAAGACTCAATAACATTCCCAAGGTCACAAAGTTACTAAGTAGCTTAGCCAGAATTTGAAACCAGATCTCTTTTCCCAACTTGAGTAATTACTTAACAACTATACTACCACACTTTAGAACATATCGGCTAATACTCCTGTTGTAAGGTTTCCTGGTTCATGTTGATACTGGAAAGTAAAGTAACTTGAAAAAACAACTCTGTTTTAAGGAGCTTGCTTTGAAATAAAGTCATTTTTTGTGCTGGTAATATGAAGACTGATGATATTTTTCAGATTCTAGTTATAATTATTACCCTATAAATGGTATATACAAACACTTCCTCCGAAATTGGTGTTTTGTCCCTAATAATACAAAGCAAAATATTTGAACATTGTTATCATGTAAATCCTTGTATCTTCCAGACTTCTACTTCAAGTTGAGATGAAGCCACACTGGTCCTGGTTTTCTAATACAGAATTTTGTCAAGAAATAACACAAATTATACAAAAATTGAATCAATTCAGGCCAAGAAAAAAGGCTATAACTGAAGTCTGGCATTGAATGAACCACTATGAAGGGACAGAAAGTAGTTGGATAAAAAGACACCATCCTAGGTCACTAACTCACCTTGTTCCTTTCGCCACAGGAGAGAGAATACTAACATCACAAACTTCTGGAACACAATAAAGTGACATACAAATACTAAAGAAGCTACTGCTGGGAAAAGGTTGGATAATATACACAGTATCATATACTTTGATACTATCAGAAATATGAGAAAGGTTAATGGATTGACTGCCAAAATACTCAAGTTTTTGCCAACTTCCAATCTCAGAAGTTCTTTTCTTCTTTCAGATATTTGCTACCTTATCAAAAACAGCCATTCTTTCATTCCCTCCTCCCCCAACACTGATCTTGGCTGTTTCTAGCTATTATATTGAAAACTCTCCCCTCATTCATGTGCCAATTATATCTCTATCTTCATGTTATCTGTGCGATTAGGAGAACCAAGTAGAACAAATGGACAAAGACAATATTTCCTAAAGTTCTAGACTTAAATTATTATGATGATTTTAGGTCGTATGGACATAATAAATTACACTGAACTACATATTTAGAAAGTTGCTCTCTTTCCAATTGTATTTCATTCAACCCTTTTAATTACGTCAAGAACAAAGCCTCATTTTGGTGCTGGTCTGACACCGAATACATGCTAAAGTCCACTTATAACAAAAATAGCATCTCTCCAGGTCAACATGTGAGAAGTAGGCAACAATATAAAGTGAGATGTTTTTATCAGGGGTGAGCAAATTATGGTCCGTGGGCAAATCTGGCCTGTTGCTGATTTTTGCAGATCCCGTGAACTAAAAATGGATTTTATGTTTTCAAATGGTTGAGAGAAAAAAAAATTTTTTTGAAAAAGAATATTTCATGATATGAAAAAAATTACATGAAAAACAAATTTCTTCTATGTCCATAAATAAAGTTTTACTGGAACACAGCCCTACCCCCCATTAATTTGGGTATTGTTTCCTGCTAATTTGGGGTTATGATGGAGGTGAGTAGCTGCAACAGAAAGTATATGGTCTATGAAGCCGAAAATATTTACTACCTGGCTCTTTAAAGAAAAAGTTTGCCAGCTCCTGTGTATACCATAATTCTGCCTTCATAGTATTTATTTTAGGTTACCATAGAGCTCTGGCAACTGATACTATTTTTTTCTTTTAAGGAATAACGTAAAATCTCCTTCTAAAGTAGACTGATTTATAGTCTACTTTACAAATATAGTCTACTTTAAAAAGTCCCCTCTACAAATGAGGGAACTTAAGGAGAAATAGAAACAAATAAAATATAGGTGGTATTTAAATCCAAATTTGAAGAATGCTTGGGAATGGAGAAGTTTTTGAAAAATAAAAAACTAAGAAGATGGGTTCAGGCAGGGAAGAGTTGGGATATAAAACTAAAGACTATGTAAATAAGACACCCAGATGTAGCAATCTGTCTTCTGAAGTAACAGTGGAGTCTGAAAGATGGACCCCTAGTGGACAGGAGGTCAGGCAGGCTACCCAAGAATATCAGGTTGGCCAGCCTCATGATGGGGAGTAGCAGGTTCTTATTTTACATCCACAAGACACTAATAAACTAGCCAAGAATTCCTGGTCTGGCAACTGGTGAGAGAGTCAGTCCAAAACAACCAACGCTGTGTAAGTCAGGTAAAACAATAGCAAAAAGCCAAAGGGCTCAGCAGGAGTCTAGGCCAAATGCTTCATATCAAATATCACTTTGCACTGATAAAGTAACCAATATGACTTATGCACTGAGGAAGAAGAGCTTACTGCATGTTAGAGTAAGTTCACATTACCACTGACAACACTTCACAGTCTTCAATGTTTGATATGTACAATGCTTACTCTTTAACAATGAAGTTTCCTCAACAGTTTGACTATATTCTTTTTAGAAATTTCTTTTTGCAAAACAATCTTACATTATTGTGTTTGCCGCTCACTGCACTTACTGAATATGCATCTCTTCTGTGGCCTTTCAACTAAACATTTTTCTCCCAAGACAGAATTGTTTTTTCGTGGTTCCACTAACAACAATTTCTGTTGTTGAGTCATAGACACTATTGTAGTGGTGTTAAAATTCATCATCTTTTTCTTTCCATATGATTAATGTTTTTAAAACATGCTAGTAAAACTTAAAACTTACCATATCTAAAAAAAGAAAGGCTTGAAATGCTGAATTTTAAATTTTGGAAGTAAGACTAATACAACTGCATGTAATTTTTTCCACATCTGCACAGTATTTAAACTGGTCATCACTTCTTAGGTGAATTACCATTAGTTTTATCTGCTGTTGACTCAGAAAGCGAGACAAAAAGGTCCCCATTTTTTTTAACCACAATGAGCTACTTTTATTGAATTATAAGCACTCCCACCAACGCAGACACTAAGCTCCAGAAGATTCTACCAGCTAATACTTATTTTTTAAGTATTAATTAACTCATACAGAATATCTACCAAATTGCCAATCAGAACTCACAGATTGAAATGTTTATGGCAAAAAGCCAAGGAACATGACAGTTTGGTTAACCCCAGAAGCTTTATCTCATGCAAATGAATGAAATAACTTTAAGCCTTTTGAAACATAAAAACAGCTCAGTGAAATGCACATCTGAAGCTGTGTCCCCAGCCTCCTTTCTTCCAGGTGGGGAGTCTTGGGGTTCTGGAGAAGCTGACTCCACCCCAGTTCCAGTGGTAGAAAAATGTCACCTAGAATATGCCAATTATATTTCATCTCCCTGGCAACTGGGAGGGTAGAATGTGCTAGAAACCAGTACAATTACAGTTTCAAAAATTTTTCTGAAAATCTTGAGAAGATTCCCTTTTCCTCTCTTCTGTTTAGCTTGTTGAAGGAAATCTATAATCCAGTAGTTCCCAGGAACCACGCTATTCCTGCAAATAGGGCCACTCTAAGGACAGGCCAACACTGTGGAGAAGCCAGATCAAATCTCTTGTGCAGTTTACCCATTAAGGCCTTGCCAGTAACATTCTTTAAGCCGCCTGTCTGAACTGGAATTTCTGTTGCCTACAACCAAATTCATCCTAACTTAAATACTGAAAAACTCCATGATTATATTTCCTCAATCCTTGGGATTTGGGGACCCCAGGCATTGGAAACCACTGCACTGATGACACATAGATTTTATACATTTAGATGGGGGTATCAGAATGTGTAAAATAACCAATAAGTGCACATTTAAAGCTTGGTGAATATTTTTCAGAGGTTTTGTAACTCTAGATCAAAACTATGAAAACTATGAAAGATAACAAAATCAGGAGATTGCCTGATTATAAGAGAGCCATGTTGGCTAACACTATTATGGTAAAGTAACAAGACAAGACAAGCTGGTTCCAAATGGCTCACTAACTAAAAATGCTTTCGGCTAGCTCTGCATCAAAAGGTACCATTTAACCATTTCTTTAACATCCTTAATTTCTCATTATCATGGAAGATTTGCTTTAAAAATGTCATATGAAGTGGTAAACTTTAAAAGGAAGATGAGATGATAAAAGGAACAAATAAAAATGCTGTTAATTATTCCTATATAGTAGGTGTTTATAAGGCTGAGATTTTGGGGTTTTTTTGCCCCAGAATTCAGAAAAGAGAGACTGTTGGCCTAGTATAAAAAATTTAAGTATCAACGAGAAAATGCCAGCATTTTGGGCCTGTATTTTGAAGTCCTATACGCACATCAAGGCATGATCTATTTGGGTTGATTAAAGGGCTGCAGTCAAAAAGAATGGAATTTGATGGGTAGGGCCAAAATTGGAATGAATCCTTCATATGTCTCTCTATGCAAAGTGGTCTTAGCTGTTGCTGCATTTGAAGGAGAGGGAGTAGCAAGAGAAAGGAAGTGGAGTCTATGCATGTGTATAAGTGAAAAAATGATCATTTTACCAGTCAGCAGTTCCTTCTTGATATGCTGCTTAAAAAGTGGAAGACAAGGCCCCCAGGAACCCAGGAGATGATATACAGAAAGAGAAAGCTAAACTGCCGTTTTTAAGAAATACAAACAAGTAATAGAAAGCAGAGAAATGAGAAGCAAGGAAAAGATGAGAGAGAAGAAAGGACAAGTTAGGCCATTTGGAGGTCATGATCTATGGAAAAAGCCATCCAAGGGCAAATTCAGAGTGGGCAAAGATATATTTTAAGAACAAGGCTGTTGAACATTGGATTCTAAATTTCTCTCACACAAATGTCCTCAAACTCTCTAAACTTCAATGTGAGTTGTATGGAAGAAAATTATAGGGAAGAGTTCATTTTTAACTCTGGGAGGACAGAAGAGAATAGCAATGAGAAGAGAGAATATCGAGAGTTGTTTAACCAAAATCAATCATGAAAATGAAGTCTCCAGGAATTCTCATTGGAATTCCCGTGGGGAATAAGATAAAGGCTCATGCCAATCTTATTAGAATCTCAAAAGTCAGGGTGACCTCAGTTGATAAATGACTTCTCAAACCATTATGACAAAGCCTTCAGTAACATGGCCAACTGGAGACTCCCAGGAGAAATGTGAATGATATCCCAAGTTGACACTGGTGTGAAGACCTGCAGAAATCTGATAAATCTATTTTCTTAAAATGAGTATTACCACCTGTAAAGGATTCACATGAATTTCACAGTAACGACAGTGTGAATAGTTAGTGGCACTGAAGCTTTTTAAGGCATTTTAAACCATTCTAATTCTTTGGTAAATGTCCATGTAAAGAATCAAGAAGCAGAAGTGTAATTCCACTAACATGGGAGGGGGATTTTACCAGGGTGACATTTTATAGAATCCTGAAATGATATTACTTACTTAGCAGCATCTCGGGGGGCGGGGGGGGGGGAGCAGTATTTCATTTTCCAATCAATAATACAAAATAGACTTTAACAATCACACAGCATTTCTCTGGCTGTTAGGGGAAAAAAAATTAAAGACCTGTAAGTCTTAATTGTTAACCTTATTAGTAATCAAGAAGAGGTACAGGGAAGGGAAGTAAAAAAATTCTTAACCGCAATCCTTCATCAGTACAAGCAATGAAAGCCGTGAGCCTCCCATATGCATTTCAGCAGATGAATGGATTTTCAAAGGAGAAAAATATCACCCCAAATGAAAAGTTAACACATTTATTGACCACACTCTTAGCCCATATTTCACAACATAATGGTAATCTTGCTGAATTCTGTGAAATCCTATTATAGATCATTTAGCATTTACTACAGCATTTAAAGCAGCCAGGCTTCTGTGTTGGAATGAATTTGGGGGGTATAAAAATCTAAGTGTTGGTCTGAACCTCACATTCTAGAAGTAAACTCCATCTTCCCTCTGCTGCTCTCAAGTTGCAGCACCATGAAGCAGAATCCTTCCCAGTCAGTTACTCACTGGAGAGACTGATATCTAGCCTATTCTTCCTCATCCCACTTGCTAACTGAGGTGGGAAAGGCCCCCAAGTATACATATGTGTGCTTAAGGCAACGGCACACGCTTATAATACATATACAAATACACACAGTAATACATATGAATGTATATGGGAATACATATATAAATATGTACATGAATATGTATACAAATATGAATATGTATAGTTATGTGTCTGAAGCATGGCCTACAAATCTGTCATCTTCAATGCGCAGAAAGATTTCTTTATCTCATAAGGCTGATTTATTTCCTGGTCTCCTTCTCCAGCCACTCTTTTTTCTCCACCCTCACTAAATATACTAGTCTCCCTCTCTAGACTCACTTGCTTGGCTTCAAATCTACCTCTCTGGATCGAATACCCTCCCAACCTCATGTTCAATGTGTATTTCATCATCTTCCTGAAAGACTCTGCCTGAAATTGATACCTGCACCTAAAATGATATCTAAACCTCTCAGCTCACTTCCCAGCCTGCCTTCTCGAATCCTCTTCTGGCAACAAATTCAGGGAACACCAACCTGATTCTCTCAATCGTGCATCTCTTTCACACCAAGTCCAACCCATGCACTGTCAAGGTTTTTAACCTTCCGTCATCATCTATCCAATCCCTTCAACGACTGTACTGAAGATTCTGATTGAGGTTCTTCATAAATATCACATTTTCTCTAATTTGGGCTCCTCATTTTATTCTAGAAAATGATGACAGATGAAGTACCCTGGAGCCCAGCTCTGACCAAGAGACTCCCGTGCTCATAAAATCCCTGGTCATGCCCAATGCCTGTCTAGTCAGAACCTTCAAAAGGCTGGTACTTTAGTCATAGAGCCAATTTAAAATCATGGCTCCATCTCACTACTTTGTGCCAGTGGTAAGATCACATACTCTTTCCAAGACTCAATTTCCTCATCTGTATGATAACCTATGGAAAATGCTAGTTCCTCCTTCCTTGGATTTATAAAAAATAAAACATAATGAATTGTAAATCACTATGCTTAATGCCTTGCCCATAGAAAATATTTTTTCTATTATAATATTAATTGATGTTACTGAAGAAATTCCTTGCTTCTTATCCTTAATTTGAAGTCCTCCATAGTCATGTCAAGTACCTTTCCAACTCATTTTTTTCTTCCCCTTTATGAATCTATAAGTCCTAACCAAAGAGAATTATTCATTGTTCTCAAGTACCAAGCTTTTTGTTCTGTGTTGCTTAATCACTCTGTTCCCAGGAGATGAAAAACCATCTCTCTTTTCCTAACCCAAATATCTAAAGTTTATATCTTCAGCAAGGTGTAGCTTAAATTCTCCATGAGGTTAAAAAAACAAAACAAAACAAAACAAAACAAAAACAAAAAACTCACGACAATCTTTGAGCATGAACTTTTGTTTTCTCAAAGTTGCCTATAACAATTTTAAATATATATTGAGCTCTCTGTTCCCTAAGTGGTGAATAGGGTAAGGGATGGAGAAATCAAATGGTCACCTCATGCACACTGTGGGGCTCTGTGCATCTCTTGTAACACTGAAGAAAAAACTGGCTTCATAACTGTATCGCCTTGAACTCCTCTACTACTAGCTAATAAACACATCACCTTTTCTTGGTTAATTTAATATCGATATAACTGGAGCAATTAATGATTTTATATCTAAAATATCTACAAATTATATTTCTTTTCTCGTTCCATTATAAATAAGGATTTTAGATGCTTTAATAAACCATCTTTAGAAAGTTTTAGCTGTCAATGAAACCACTTCATACCTAAATGACTTAATATTGCCTGTAATCTGTCATTTTGAACTTACACTGTTTAACACTGTTTATTCTACAGAGATGTATAAACTTACAGTGGAATATGTACAAATGTACACCAATTTTTAAATATGATATATGCATCCGTGATTATTACATATTATAAGCTCAATAGCCACGCCTATGTCATCTTCAAATGGTATTTATTTAGGACCCGTATATTCATGCTGCATGACAAAAAACAAAGCCACTGCTCAATTCAGCTATTTATTTCAACATCTAATGTTCTTAAAAAAATGGGTGGTTCTCTGTTATTGAAAAAGTTTGTAACTGTCAAAACAAGAAACTGACTTGGTTATAGTCAGAGGCTTATAAAGCCAATAGCAAAGCAATGCCAGAACATACAGTAAAAAGAAAAATTCTGTCAATTTTTCCGCCTGAAAGTCTGTTTCTATGCATTGCCTATATTCCCGGCCAATTCAAAGGGATGAAAAGTAAAAACCCTTTGCTGTAATGTAGCCAATACAGCCAGTGGATTTCCTTTTCTAACTTTATTTTTTGAATGTCCTGTAGACTCATCGTAAATCATTTCCAATCTAATTCTCCAGCTTCCCAATTTTAACTGTTGGCCTTATTTAAAGAATTGCCTCTATATTTAACAGATTCCATATCCATTCTGAGAGCTAGTCAGCTAAAAAAGAGTATGTTTTTCTAAAATGCATCATTCAACTGCCTGACTTTTTAAGCAGCTTAAATTTTAAATGCCTCGATTGTCTTACCTAGCAGTGATTTGTAAACTACCTATATGACTTTCCAGTAATAAAGAAAATCACAGTTTAGTGCATGTTTGACAGTTCTTGCTTCTAGGTTTCAGGTGAAATGTTTTTATAAATGTGTATTCTCTAAATCCACCCTGAACATGCATCATTTCATCAACGACAAAAAACTTAAGTATTTCAACAGAACACAACTGCACATTTTCTTTTTATGTGAATTATGATGCACACTATGACATTGATATTTCTTTAACCAGTAGACTATTAGGCCTTTTACTAAAATTAAAAATTAAATCGAGTTTCTCAAAGCACAAGGTAACAGTTGACACTTAGTTGCTTTCAAGGGTCCTCTAGGGAGAAAAGGGAAGAAGAAAAAAAAATGCAGTGGCAGTTACAACAAATTAACAACATATAATAAAAATGCCATAAACATGCGGCATACATAATAAATCTAATCAAGTCTACAAGGCAGGCAGATAAAAATGATTAACTGCCACTATCCTTGAAAAGCAAAGAAAAATTTTGTCCCCTGTTATTCATCACAGCTAATGTTCTGACCCTAAATCTAACACGTAGATCGAACGATCCTTATAGTAACACACTGTACCAAGTACCATGGCCTTTTCACTTCCTATTTTATTTTCTGAGAAACCCGGAAAACAAGTATGTTAGAGCCACTTTTTAATTAAGGGAATGGCTCTGGGGTAATAGTAAGAAGGTTCTAAGAATGCTCTCTATCAATAGAAAAAGAAATAATAAAACAACAATAAAAATCACTAATCTGTGTATTGATAGAACAAAAATACAAAAATACTACCTATCTTGAGACATCATTCAGTTACTTTTTATTGGTTGACTGCATTCATTTCCTTTTTCTGATAAGTTACCAGTTCGACAAGGCCTCCAGCTAATGCAGAATATATATGCTAAGTCTTCGAGGTGTAGCTATAAATTTCACCTAAAAGAAATTCAAGAAAACTGAAGCTTGCCTTAAAGGTAGGTTCTGTGGCATAACAAAGGCCTGGATAACTTCCATGAGAGGCATATGCGTTCCCATTGACAAAGGCTATCACCTTGACAGGTAGCAGGTCTGAGACTGCTTTGCTTTCATAGTTAAGATTCTCCAAACAAAACCGCTGTGAAAAGAAGGTTACCTAAAAATGAGGATTAACATGCTGACATGTAAAAAAAATAATAAAATTAAAAAGAAAAAGCAGAAGAGGTTCAAATGAACAAACTCCTACTTGTTCCTCACAGGAAAAACAAAGAGCTTTCAGAAACATCTCCTTTGAGAGATGTAATAGAATATGAGTAAATTATAACAATTAAAAACCATTAAAGATAGAATAATTGAGAATACCTGTTTGGGTAACAATGACTTTCTTGAATTCCTCATAACAGAGGGTCTATTTTTAATCACTCTTTTTGCAAAACTTGCATAATTTAACAATAATTGTGGATTTTTAATTTTCATACATCCACAAGAACATAAAGTGAAAACCATAAATTATATACTAACTCCAGCTGTTAAATGTTGGCATTTTGTCTTTAAAAAAAAAATGTTCAAAAATCTGTTTCCTTAAACCAAGGAAATGTGGGAAAAGGCCATCCTGCCAGTGGAACCCTTCAGCAGCAGAAAGCTCATGCTGCGGTTTCTTGCCGAGGCAGCAAACTCCACTGAAAGAGAAGTTGCTGCCAACTCAAATACTGTTTGCTTTCACACCCAAGAACAAACTGTGTGCATGGCGAAGGCATCCGAAGGGCTGGGAGCAGCTGCAGAGGACTGAAGAAAGGTAACAGTAGTATCAGAGCTACTGTAAACTGGTTCTCGCTTTCCTATCAGCAAGTCAGCATCTCAGAAAACAACGCATTGCCTTCTCCTTGCATCCCAGCAGCCCTAAGTCAGTACCTGCTGTAATTCAAAACTTCCTTTTTTTCAAGACAACACGCCAAAAAACTTTTCAGAAAGAGAAGGGGAGAAAATCACCTAGACAAATGAACACACTCCTTTGGTGTGATTCTAAGGGCCAGTGAGGTCAGGTTTACATGGAATAATGATAAATTTCCATATCTCAGTAAAACGTGCAACCAGCTTTCTCTGTAAGCAGGCAATGCAAAAGAAGTGTTCACTGCAACCTTGTAAACCAAAGGCACAAAGCTCTGCCAAAGCAAATACCATTGCTGCAAGGTTTCTGCTGCTCCAAGGACCCTCCAAGTTACCTTTATAACCCCATGGATAAGTGTCACCAAGGATGTGCCAACAGGAGTTAAGGATTCTATAGCAAGAAAAAACAACCCAGGTTTCCAAAAGGCAAAAGGTTTATTCCATGGTGACTTTCCATTCTAGTTTCAAGTAAACAAAGGCTGACTACTTGCTGGGATGGCGCCGTTTTAAGCCCCAAATTAAAAATGGTCAAATAAGATTTTTTTCTTTCCTTTGCCCACACTGCTTTGAAATAATAGTTAAAATATTGTGCAATTGGTTAATATGGTCAATTTCATTTTATGCATATTTAGCACAATACGATTTTTGTGCAGTGCCATGGAAGTGGGAAGAAAAGAGCCCTCATCTGAAGCAAGCCATAGGTTCTGGAATTCCGCCTCCCAACGCCTGGCATGCTGCACTTGCAGAATCAAACACAGTTAATCATTTAAAGAAAGAAATGGTGAATCTGTATGAATGGAAGATCTAAATATTCTATACCTATAATAATAAAGTCTCTTTTACCTAGGGCAAAAATATCAGATATTTCCAATTCCAGGTTGGGCCTAGTAAGGTTTCAACATTAAGAATCAACTTTATTGACTTCCTCTTGTTTAAATTAGAAACCTTATTCTTACTGTTTTAACCACCCACGTCTACTGCCCCCACCACAAAAAGTTTGATAGTTTAGACACAGGTTGAAAAAATCTGTCCAACTAAACAAAGACCACCTTTCTTCACAAATAAAAAAGAGTGTAAGAATTTGCCAACTGTTCCCCCAAGACACAATCCTATAGCAAATTCTCTTTGCCTCCAAAATGATTGATGTGATGTTGTTCCCTTCTTTCATCACTCCCTACCTTGTCTGGTCGCTGGTGAAAACCAGGAAGCCACAGACACACACACAGTCTTTTGCTTGTGCAGGCCTCAATTCTCCAATGCCAGGTTGCTGCCAATGTCCTTGCAGCCAATGGTAAACAGGCCACAGGGTTCAAGTTAACTGCAGAGCATTACCACACTGAACATCTGGTCATGAATGAACGGATTGCCCACTAACTCTCAGCATTGGGCAGCTGATGAAAAATTCAACATTTTCCTTGTTGGCACAGTTGTTTTGGAGAATTCTCTAGAGCTTCCTGAATTATATTAAGAAAATTTCACTGCAGCAATCTATATCTGTGAGAACAGCTGGTGTTGAAAGAGATATGCTGCTCTCTCTCCGTGCTGGGGGACCTCATGTTGGATCAGGACACTTTTACTACGTTCGTCCTTGAAAACTTAGCCTTCGCTCTAAGGTACCGGGTAAAGCAAATAGGAAGGGCTGTTCCTGGGTACTGGATTCCACAAAAAATGAACCTCTTAATTCAGTGTGAAAAATCTATTACCCAGCTAAGAGTACATAAAGATAAAACAATTCAGTATGATGACCTGTCTCAGAATTTCTCTTAGAAAATATATTCAAACGATCATCAAAACCATTGCTGGGCTCTGAAATCAGATTAGTCCTATCAGCACTGTACATTTTCTCAAGATTTGCTAGTATAAAACACCCACTAGTCCTTTACAAAACCGAATGAGATGCAATGTGCCCAAATATTAGTTTTTCACACCACATGACAGAGTTTAAACTTAGCAAAGTCTCTTATTCAACCTAAAGGTGACACAATTAGAGTAAATCAAATGTAATATATTATGCTTAGCACTGGAAGAAGTCACATTAACAAAGGTGCCCGCTGATGCTTAAGAAAAGAAATTCTCTAAAAATACGACAGTAGTGTTTAAAGAAATTAACTTTTTAATGGATATATGTGATATATTATTATTCTTTTTTGTTGAAAAAAAGGAAGTGGTAAACTTAAGTCAAGCTAAATTTAGGCTATTATCTATGCAGCATAAATTTCACTTCTGTGTATAAATGCTAACTTGCATATTTCTCCATGGTAACTAAACTATGATTAAAACAACAGTGAAACCAGCCTTTAAAGCCACCTGTTTAACTAGGAACAACCTAATTTACAAAAATACTTAAACTTTGGAAATTTCATGGGCATCTAGATCATGCTTTTCCCAGTAGAAAGCTCACTTTTCCATGAGCATATAATTGCAATGTACTTGGCCCAGGTCGTAATCATTCTTCTTAACTAGTGTAATTTTTTCATGTATTGTTCACTGTAACATAAGTGGTATTTAGGATTATAAAGACTAAGATTCTAATAACTCTTTCCAAAAAGGAAGTTATTTTACCGCTTGGAAGGGATTAATTTACCCAGAAAGTACCTTCACATTTTACAAAAAGATCTAATGAAAGTGAGAAAATTCCAAAGTGAAATGACTATTTGAGATGGCAAGCCACATTCAAACTAATTTTTTTATTGAGATAGCCTTGTAATTTACTAATGAAGAAATGGGCTATTTTATTGGTGAAATTAAAGAAATAATTATAATATGTCCAAGAATAGTAAAAATGTAGGTATAAGCAATATTTTCTCATTTAATTATAAAACATAAAAAGTAGATTTGAATGTGAATCATTTTGAAACCTCAGAATTAGGTTTAGAATTTAAATACTGAAAACCCCTTGAAGTAGAAACATAATCATAATAGGTCAGGTTTGGTGTGAAAATCATGACTCATATTCATGACACATATTCACAAATGCCTCATATTAAAACTTTATTATAATCAAAAATTGATCCCCAGTTTTTTTTTGTCTCCTAGTCTTTACATGATGTAATGTCTAAGGCCACATTTCATACTGTTAAATAACGACTGTATAAGACTCATGACAAAAAAAAAAACTCATAAAATGTCACCACTTATAATTTTATGTATACTTGACTCTCTAATATCACGTACATTTGCACAGTGGATGCTAATTAGATAACAATGGTATTACTATAATGTCTATAAAACCTGCCTTTAAAACCAAATTCTGTTAAAAACAGTCTTTTCAAGCTGACATAGCCCATTTCCAGGGTCATATTTAAAATAATTAGCGCCACTGCTAGTAAATGTTCTAATAAAACTCAAAAATGATTTCTAAGCAGAATGCAAAATTCTCTAAAAATTAACAGTAAAAGTCTTCCAGTAATCTGAGATAATCTTTTTAAGGGCTGTCTATGAAATTAAAGAAGTGTAAGATTTTAAAATTCAGATTCCCTGGGGCCACATACATGGCTCCTGAAAACTAATCTTGGACAACTGGACCAATGGAACCCGTTATTCCGTCTGATTCTCTGACACAGAAAAATCCTGCTGGGCAGAGCAAGAGATTCTGAAAAGCAGATGGAGTCAAAAGCCACTTTCTGCATCAAAAATGTCAACTATGGACAAAATTTCCACAAGAACTACTTCCCAAAGAACAGTATGTAAATTGCTCATATCCTCAAGCCCAAAGGCAAGGCGATCAGCAGTTATTTTGAAGGTATGGGATTTTCATCTTATAAAAACTACTGTGAGCCCTCTTTAAAGATAAGCCTTTAAAACTAACAGCTTCTTTTTAGGCTTTCTATATTTCAAAGTTAGTTCGACTAAGAGACAAGAAATCTAGGAGACAGAATTCCACAGGTAGTCGCCATAGGTTAGGTGATAAGGTCTAACATCACAGACCTTAAAACAGGTCAAAACAAAAACTCATGGACATGGACAACAGTTTACTGTTTATCAGAGGAAAAAGGGGAAGGAAGGAGGTTGAAAAGGGTAAAGAGGGTCAAATAAATGGTAATGAAAGGAGATTTGACTTTGGGTGGTGAACACACAATGTAATACATATAAGACATATTACTGAATTGTACACTTGGAACCTATACAATTTTATTAACCAATGTCACCTCAATAAATTCAATTAAAAAAAAAAGAATAAAATCAAATAGTTATATCTATGAGTGTGAACGTTCCTGGAAACCACTTAAGGAACACAGTAACTATATCCATCATGAATTTATTTGCTAGCTTTCTCCATAACTAATATACAAATCTCTTTAATGAACAGAAAAATTCATTTTTTTATAATTAAGAAAATTAGGTATTTTTAGTAGGTAAGCTGATCAACTGAAGGATTATTAATCATAATAGCTACCTAATATTTGTATATGATTTTGCATTTATCAAGTAGTTACCAGGAGCCCTAAGTCATTCCATCATTATATCAACCTGTGTCAAAGGCATTATGATGAGGCATAAATGACTCATCAGGGAAACAGAAATAGAATTGAGAATTGTCTTGAGACTCTAATTCCAGTGCTCCCTTCAGTATTACTCCTCTTGATCAGAGAACTAAAGGATAAATCCAGGTAATCACCCATTTTCCCCCTCGTTAATACCTGGAGACTGCTTTACTAATTGAATTATTCAGCTTACATCTGAAAGATTCCTGATTCCCTTTCAGCTTGAAAACAATAGCTAGAGCAATAAAGCTCAGAAGTCACATAACTCTGGTTTACAGAGTACAGGATCCGGCACCAACTAATTCCCCTCTGTCTTGCACACCTTTTTCCTGGTCTTCGTTCTATTCCTCAAACCCACCAAGCTCATGGTGCCTTCCATTCTGAGCACTGGTTGTTCCTAAGTCTGGAATGTTTCTCTCTAACCTTCACCTGGTTCCCTCCCCCTTGCCCATCGGACCTCAGCTCAAATGTCACTTCCTCTGAGGAGCTTTCCCTAGCTATCTCATCTAATGTGGTCCAGAGGCACTCTTATTCCATCACCCTGTTTTATTTCTCTGCACAGCACTTTTGTCTAATACTGTTCTTTGTTGTTGTTGTTTTTAGCACCCATACCCTACTAGAATATCAGCCACACAACAGCAAGGCTCTTGGTGGTACTGTATACAGTTATACTCCCATTATTTACAACACTGCCTGGCACACAGAAAGTCTTTAATAGGTATTTGTTGGATAAATAAATAGATCATATCCCAACATCATATCAGTCCCCAATAATGTATCTTCCCTTCACAAGAACATTAGTCCCTTTGATATGATCAGTTTTTTCAAGTTTCCTGTATGAACAGGAGAGGGGGTTTATTTATGAATTACTTGGCTGCTTCTGCAGAAGAGAGGTTGGTTCCTTTAATAATACTGGAGTAAAATACTCCTATATCATTGAATAACTGGGAAACAGAAATGAGTTACAAAATGCTGAATTTAGTTAAACAAATCCTTTCCACGTTAATTAATCATCCCAGAGAAAAAAAGAAAGCATAGAGAGGGAGCAGGCAGGGCTTTGGTTAGGAGGGGAGTGAGCAGAGCTGAGTCAAGCCTTTCCTTGAATGCTGGTACCAGGCTACAGGGAACCTTGAATGCTGGCACATTAGAATATGAAAGTGAGAATCCTGCAACTTCAGTGGAACAACCACAGAAGCGGGAAGCTTAGTCCCCATCAGGTGTAACCAGAGATGTGATGCCCGATGATTGCAACAATACCTATCAGTGACTTAAGTGTTCAACCTGAGCAAGGAACTGGTGAGCCTGTTTTAAACATGATCTCGTTTATTCCTTGCCTCTAGCCTAGGAGGTAGGCACACTATTAGCATCTCCTTTGTGGAAATGAGGAAACTAGGCCTGCAAAGTTTAAGTAACTTGCCCATTGCAGAGTTAAGATTTGAACCCAGATGTCTGAGTCAAAGTCAAAGCTCTTATTCCATAAGCTTGTACTACCAAGTACTCAGTAAAGCATTTAGAAGCAATGGTCAGGTAAGAGCAGGCATGAGGCCATCTAGCTTCAAGTAACATAAATTCTGGCAAGGTAAGGAAAGGCAGGAACTGAAAAGTCACATGTGATTATGATAACAGAACACAAACTTATGGGCAGGACTAGCTACATAATTTGTGGGGTCCAGTATAAAATAAAAATGTGGGACCCTCTGTTAAAAATTATGGTGAACTTCATGATGGCAACAGCAGAGAGAGCATCAGCCAAGCACAGGGCCCTTCGGCACATGGAGCTCTGTGTGACTGCGCAGGTTTCACACCCTAAACGCAGCCTCAGTTCTAAAGGGCTTTATGTCTTTGAAACTTTACTCCCTGCATTTCAGTTTTATTCATCTCTTTATAAGGTTCAATATATGAGTCATAAAGAACATATATATTTTAAATAGAAGAGATATAGAGTCAAGGGGTGGAGAAAGCATGTGTATTTTACTGACTTTATTCTTTAAATTGTCTAAGGGTTGGGTATGAGCCATCAAGTGGCAGTTGCTGGAATTGCATGATGAGTGCCTGGGAGGCAAAATTCAATTTGGAAGGGATCAGCTCTAACTGGACTCTAAGGCTCCAAACTTTAAATCAAGGAGATGACGAAAGAATTATCTAAACTGTTCCATTAACTATGTGGACAAGAATTTATACTTTGGGAAGGTCTTATCCGGATAGGTTTGTTAGTGTTCACCAAATGATGTCCTGAACATTGGCTCTTCTCTATGCAGTTCTTTTGACTCATTCTACAAATACTTCCCAAAGTACTTTAGGTGCCAGGTAATGAGATAGGCCTAGGGACACAATTCCTGCCTCTGTAAAACTAAGAGAATGGACACAGGATAATAACTGTTAAAGCAAGTAGTATTACAAATACACACGTAAATCTACAAAAGGTATCAAGTTTGTAGTACCACGAGAAAAAAACGGAGAAGGACCTTGTATTTTTTGCTGAGAGAATAAGGCAAGTCAGTATTATGAACCCCCACCAAAGCTTTCACTGGCCTCAAGAGTTAATCTAAAACTCTAAATCTGCAACATATACTACTTCAAGTAATTTTTCCATTTACCTTGGAAGAGAGAGACAGGAGAGTTCCTATGTCCAGTATAGTTCCTGGTTCCATCCTATACAAACCCAGTCCTACAGTGTAATTCTCCACATAAAAGTTTATGGGGAAGCGAAGGTAGAAGGAAGAAGGAAGAAAGAATATAGAAGGAGGAGAATGGAGGAAGTGGGAGTAGGAGAGGAGAAGGCGAAAGAGAGTGAGGATGAAAGGAAGAACAGGAGGAAAAGAGAAACAGATCATCACCTTTTGACCACAGAATGGCTTTAAGATATAAGCATTTTCCTTTTTTTTTTTCTTTCTTTCTCCAAAAACTAGAAAATACTCTTTGAACTAGTCATAGCCTCTATCACTCCAGGGTCTTAACCTTATTTTAACAGAGATTTGTGTGTGCAAATAATACTAAAAGCAGAAATTGTGCTTTTTCCTCAGAAACATCTGTCTAATCTGATTGTATATATGTCAAGTCTATGTGCAACATGTATGTCAACAGTGCTTAAATAATATCTTGTCTCCACTTGCTTCTGATTTCTCTGAATTCTCATATCAACCTCTTTCTTTTTTAACAGTGCTGGGATTTTCCCTCTTTGAAACTTGACATAAACGTAAGATATTTCAGTTTTGCTATGAAGCACTAAGCAAATTGAAAATATCACTAGCACTTTAGTCTCATTAGTTTCCTTTAAACACCTACTTTGCTGGTATAAGCTAATGTGAACCTTTCTCACCCTGTTTAAATTCCAACATAAAATTTGTACACAACAATAAAACATGTGGCTCATTTGTCATGCTTCCATGAGCAACTATGTCACTCACACCAAGAACCACAGGCTGGGTGTGCGGAGCGATTTTGTTCCTATTTCACATCACTCAATTGAGCCTTCTGTAGAAAAGCTTTTAACAACCACATCTGGCCTCTAATAAATCACTGCACTTTGTCTTCCTGCCAAAACTCCTCCTTTATCTAAACTTACATCTTCATGATGAGATAGGAAATCACACATTATGGTGGTGACAAACAATTGTAATTATGTCATTAGTAGCCATTTAGTCTACAAAGGTGCTCAAAAAGGAAACAGAATGCACAATAAGAAATATAGGATAATACATTGATCACAGTTCTAATCCACTTTTACTTCATGAGTGTAAAAAGCTGGCATAATTCTTGGGCACAGCAGGCAGTAATGGCATACCACTTTATGAACTATGTAGCTATTTTATTCCCCTATCTACTTAAAAATAAAAAAGCATTTAATAGCTTGATTTAGACATAAAAGTTATTTGTGATGCCTTGCTGATTATAATGTTTATTTTTCAACTTTTCATAGAAGTGACTTTTTGTGTTAGGAAAGAAACTTGAATTATTTGGGTTTAGAAAATTTAACAACTATACATGCACACATGTGTGCACATACACACATATGCATACATTTTGGTATATAGATAGATGTGTGTGTGCATCTGCGCACACACACATTCCTACAGGAGTCAAATTCACAATGTGATACATTCTATAAAGACCCCAAGTAGTGAAGAAAAAAAACTATAAAATAGATATTTAAGAAAATGTATCATTTCTCCTCTATCCCACCACCTCCTGTCATGCAGTTTAGCAATCAGGTTTCAAAATACAGCTGACCCTTGAACAACACTGGGGTTGGGGTGCTGACCCCACATGCAGTTGAAAATATAAGTATAACTTTTGACTCCTCCAAAACTTAACTACAGTAGTCCCTTTGTATCCACGGGGGATTGGTTCCAGGACCCCCACAGATGCGAAAATGTGAGGATGCTCAAGTCCATCGTATAAAATGGCATAGAACAATGCATATGGTCGGCCCTCTGCATTCTCAGATTTCCAGCCACAGATAGAAAGTACTGCTTTCAGTCTGAGGTTGGTTGAATCCACGAAATCAATACCTAGGGTTAGGAGTGCCGATTGTATACTTACTGAAAAAAATCCACATATAAGTGGACCCACATGGTTCAAATCCATGTCGTTCAAGGGTCAACTGTATGTGGCTGTTCTTAAAGTTCTAAACCCTATGCATTTCTCCAGAGACAATAAAATCAAATGCCCAATTCTGCACAGACTATAGCTCTAACATTCACCCAGACTGAAGTACTAGTAACAACCGGGGGTAAAAGATGGGTTGGGGGTAAAACTTCAACAGCCTACAGCCCACTGAACTGGAACATGATGACTATCCTCTTACTACATCTCCAACTTTGAAATGCACACACTTAAGATACATAAGTAAGATGAATCAGAAGCTACCATGGTTAAACTTTAGCAAAAGCAAAATCATTTTACATGTAACTTCAGTCAGCCTGTTCAATTTCCACACTTCTTACACACCTTCATTTTACAGTGAAATCTCTACGAGATGAGCTTTGAATCAAGTATTTAAAAAATTTATTTATTAATTCGACGAAACCTAGTAAATGCCTACTATGTTCCATATCGATCTGTTCATTCAAAAATAATTAAGATGTAGACATGGTGACAAAAGGTTGAAATTAAAACACTGATGGCCAAATCTAATTAACCTAATGTTAACAATTATGACTATTATTTCCAGATAGGGAATTTTTTAAATATGGTAAACTTTCAGTTTTTTACCTTGTACTTGGCAGTGTATGTTTTTCTGGGGGTGCCTGAGGCTGAATTCATTTTTTTTAAAAAAAGCTTTTTGCACACCTGTCAGAATGGCTACCATCAAAAAGTCAACAAACAAATGTTGATGAAGATACAGAGAAAAGGGAAACTTCATGCACTATTGGTGGGACTGAAACTGGTGCGACCACTATGAAAAACAGTCTGAAGTTTCCTCAACAAGTTAAATGGAGAACTACTATATGACCCAGCATTCTACTTCTGCATATTTATCTGAAGAAAATGAAAACACTAATTCGAAAAGATATATGTGCCCATATATTTACTGCAGCATTAAACAGCCAAAATATAGAAGCAACCTAAGTATCCATTGATAGATGAATAGATAAAGATGTGAGATATTATATAGGTATATATACATATACACACAATATATACAATGAAATATTAATCACAAAAAAAAAAGAATGAAATCCTACCATTTGTGACAACATGGGTGGGTCTAGAGGATATTATGCTAAGTGAAGTAAGTCAGACAGAGAAAAAGAATACCATGTTATTTCACTTATATGTGGAATCTATATAAACAAAACAAACAAAACAGAAACAGACTTAAAAGATAGAGAACAAACTGATGGTTGCCAGACAGCAACGGGATGGGAGGATGGGTGAAAAAGGTAAAAGAGAATAGGAGGTAAAGCTTCCAGTTATAAAATAAATAAGTGACAGGGATGTAATATATAGCAGAGGAATATAGTCAATAATGTAATAACTTTGGATGTGACAGATGGGTACTAGATTTATCATGGTGATCACATCATAAGGTATATAAATGTCTAATCACTATGTTGTATACCTGAAACTAATATAATATTGTATGTCAACTATAATTTAATTTAAAAAACTTTTTGGTAAGTGAAATATTACACTCTTATTTTTAATACTGAGGTAAATCTTGTCGATATCAGCTGTCTGATTAGACAACTCGAGATTGGCACGAATGTGAGGTTTTTTTCCCCATTTATTTCAAAACTTTAATAAGCAATCTAGAAACCAGGTATTTAACTGTATTGGGTATTTATAAAGCACAGGGTTTTTTTTTTCTTTAATTTACTTATAAATATTGCTTCATGTTTACTTTTACCTGAATACAAAACCTCAGATTTTCAAAAGATGCTTGGTAAATAACAGAAGCTGAATTTTCTTTTGAGAAGTTGCTATAAAAAAGGACAAATTCCCATATCCATAATACACATTGTATAATATGTAGACACCTCTATTTTTCAATATACTGGGGAATTAGAAAAGTTACCATTACAGACAAAACAAAGTAAAATTACAATAATAAATAGAGGTTTCAAGAGAGCACATAAGGGAGAAGGAATTCTAAATTTAATGAAAACAGAAGGGCCTTCAGCCAAATATACCAATAAGCTATCAGCTTGACTTTTTCTTAATTGGTCCAAGGTCTAAGGATGTCTGTTAGTACTGGAGTCCTCTTTACCCCTACTCAAAAAAACTCTGACATTTATAATTTTATTTTTTCTAAGAAAAGCTTATCTGGAGCTCACATGCTTCTCTAGTTACATATGAAAGAAACTGTACTCACATCAACATTATCTTTATTTATCAACTCTCCTGCACATTGCCCCGTGGGTACTAGCAGTTCAAAAGTTCAAAAAGGTTTTTGAAAATAAACCAAGATAGAAAACAGGTACCAATTCCTATTTGGAACTTACATTCTCATGCCTTCTAGCATTCTCTAGATGATGGATCGAGAGGAATGATAAAAGATAGAGAGTGAAGCAGCTGCCAGGGGAGGGTATCAATTGGTGTGGATGGAATTTCTCACTGAAAAATTCTGACTGAAAAATTCATTCCCATAAGCTGTCAGGCCTAAGCAAAGGAGATATCTACATACCACACCTCAGGATGGAAAGGAGCAAGTGGAAAGCTTTGCGTACTCAGAAATTCTTCCTCCCTTTTATTCTTATACTTTACTTTTATTCTATTTTTGTGTGCTGTTGCTTTGAACAATCCTCCCTGGGGATCTGTTAGCCTCTTGAAAGTGATGGCTGAGAAATCTCAGAAAAGGTTTGTGTGCAGGACAATCTTCACTGGGCATTTCTAAATAACTCCACTCTCTTGCTGGATTAATTGGCTGATGCCTTGCTTCTCTAAATCACATCACTACCTGTAACAGAAGATGAGGATCTCGCTAGTCAATCAATGTAGTGGGATATCCGTCTTCAAATAGATGAAATAAATGGACACAACAGAACTTGAATCATCTGTTATATGAGGGACCTCGGCAGACCGTTCCATCCTCTTGTGGGCACCAATACAGTCCAGCTGAAATATGCAGTTCTTCTGCAGACAGAGCTATCCTCCTCTACTTCCTCACTAGACTCCTTGAGGAAGGAGTCTTCCTCAACTTAGTGTGGTGGCAAGCCCTGACAGGGGAGCAATACACCTTAGTAAGTGCAATCAATTGTCCTAGTAATTCTACTTTTGGGTATTTACTCTACACCAGGGGTCCCCAACTCCCAGGCCATGGACTGGTACTGGCCCGTGGCCTCATAGGAACTGGGCCACACAGCAGAAGGTGAGCGGCAGACCAGAGTGCGAGGCTTCATCTGTATTTGCAGCCACTCCCTAGCGCTAGCATCACCACCGCCTCAGCTCCACCTCAGATCATCAGGCATTATATTCTCATAGGAGCACTGGTCGCTGGTGCCAAAAAAGTTGGGACTCCTGCTCTAAAGAAACTATTGTGCATGCCAAAAATGTTTATTGGAATAAAAATAAAATTATAAATGTCCATCAACGCTGGAATAAATAAGCACAATTCATTGTCAATTGACAGAATACTATGTAGACTTTTAGAAGAGTAAGCTAGATCTATAGGTATTAACACTATCAAAATCAATGTTGAACAAAAAAGCATGAAGTAGTTAGGATGCAACATAGCTTGATGCTATACATATAAACTAAATAAACACTCTCAAAAAAGAATGCCTGTGTAAGTAAACATATAAAAATGGAATGGAATGAGGTACCCCCAAAGCCTGATGGAATTTGCTTCTGAGGAATGGAAAGAGAAAAAGTTAAAGGATATTTTGGCTGGAGCTGAAATGTTTTATTCCTCTTAAATGCATCTACAAGCGAATAGGACAAAATGTTAACAACAGTCATTTGAGGTGGAGGAAATATAGATGGCTGCTAATCTTTGTCCTTTCCTCTGACTTTTTTACATGTCTTTGACTCTTCTTTCAGTCCCCCGACCCCTGTCAATTTAATTCTGAAGATAGTTTGAAAATCATTCAATCAAGTTGTCTTTTTACATACACTTGTCCAAGCATACTCTTCATTAGGTAAGAGATTTTATAAGCAAAATCAGATTAGTTTCTCAAAAGAGAAAGCCTAGTTTAGGACTTTTACTGAGTTTTTTGTTTGTTTGTTTTCTTTTGTTTTGTCCTCTTAGTGGAAATGTCATGCCCCAAAGTATCTGGAAATTGGCAGTAATAAATTTGGACCGCTTCCTATTCACAGAACCCAAAACATCTAGGTGGCTCACCATAAGCTCCTCTACTCAGTTCCAGTTGGGGCAAGGACTAGGAGCCACAAGAGAACAAAAAGCATACCTGGATCTCCAAACTTGAGACAGTTTTTGAAAAAACTTATGTGGTTCACCACCAAAAGCTTTCAAATTGATGGCTGCTAAATGGCAATGCAAGTAAGATGATGCAAAAACAAGGCCACCATTTCAAGATTTGGACTGGTATTAGAAAAAGATTACTGATGTGATACACGCATGCCCAGCCTTTAGGAGAAAGTTTTCTTTCTAAAAAACCTAAGGGTAGACAGAATTCCAAAGATGATAAAATTGCCCATCTAAACTGATGCTATGAGAAGTAAAAAGAATTTGATGACCCAATTTAATTTTATTATTGGATTTCAGTAATGTTGACACCAATAATGACAAAAGATATTATATTTTCTAAAACAAATGAGACTTTGAGCAATGTCCTACAGATAATTATCTTAAAGGAAGGGACAGGTGAGGGTGCCCCTTTGGGCTTGTTTATTATTTCTGGTATTGTTAACTTGTTTCCCAAGAATAACAGGGTCAAAGCACAGGTTTTCTTAATGACACTTGACCAGGTTTCTAAAAATGGTGTACAAAGGCCATTAAGTACAAAAAGGAAACATAATTGTTGACTTTAAATATGCAGGGAATAGTCATGGTAAATAATAATAATTTGCTTGAAATATTGTTCCATACAGCATTTCACAGAAATCCAGCATACAATTTGTGAGAAAGTGCAGGCAAATTAATTGTATACTTTCACCTTTTCTTCTAAATTCACATATGAGAAGAATAACATTTTACCCCACACAGAGAAGCCCCATAGGCTGCATAGGGTTTTGAAAAGAACCTAATCAATAGTATCAACTGAACCTGAGATTAGATTAAACGGCAGACAGAGGCAAACAGCCTATAACTGTTAGGAATCATCATTCCCATGGCTTTCAGCCTCCTTTTCCTTGACAGCGGGCAACAGGGCAATATAGTTTATCGTGCAGAGACTGAATTTGGTACAAAATGCCACCCCCAGCCTGAGGACTGACACTGGTAATGGTTTGTGAAATGCCTCCAAAGGCGCCTCATGAGCATGCAGCCGCCAGCTTTCATGGCTCTGAACTCAGAGCGAGACCCAGACTTCAAGTCCATGCTCCTAGGCTAATTACCTCTGAAACTGTGGAAGAGCTGTTTAACTTTTCGGACCTTCCATACCCTCTATGGAATGGGTACAATAACAGAAGTACATCAAAACAAGGTTGTGAACACAAAGTATGTAAATTGGCCAGGCTTTGTGTCTACTATTATTTCATCAGGCGATATAGCTCTGTGCATCCAAACAATCATCATAAGAATAGCCTAAGCAGTAACCACCATTTATTGAGCAGGCACCATGCAACAGACACATGCCCTTTCACATTTCAGGATCATACCACCCCAGATGGAAGTTCACATTATCCCCGTTACAGATGAGAGAATGAAGCTAAGAGAATAACTTGCTCATACACCCACTTGTTCCAATGCAGATGTTGAATAGAAAGCCATGTTGATCTAATGCCAAAGCTGACACCTAAACCAGTGTGCCACCTCCCTGGTTGCATCTCTGAGTTACTTGGAGAGCTAGCAAAATTCCAATGTCCAGTCTACCCTTCAGGCCAATTAAATTGTAATTTCTGAGGTCCAGGTCCTAGGCATCAGCGTTTTTAAAGCTCTCCAGGTGATTCTACTGTGCAGCCATGTTTGGAAACAACTGTTGTAGTCATTATACAACACCATACAACACCAGCATGTGTTAGTTTCCTCTTGCTGCTGTAACAAATTACCACAAACTTAGTGGCTCAAATTATACACATTTATTGTCTTACAATTTTGCAGGTCAGAAGTCCAAAATGGGTCTCTCTGGGCTAAACTCAAGTATTGGCAAAGCTGTATTCCTCCTGGAGACTCTAGAGGAGAAAGATGTTTCCTGCTTTGCCTTTTCCAGCTTCTAGAGGCTGCCTATATTCTTTGGCATGTGGCCCCTTCCTCCATTTTCAAAGCCAGTGACACTGGGCAGAGTCCCTCTCTCGCTGCTATCCCTTTGGTTCTATCTTTCCATCTCCCTCCTTTACTTTTAAGGACCCTGTGATTACTTTGGGTCCACTGGGATAATCCTGGATAAGCTCCACACACACAAGGTCGGGCAATTAACAACATTAATTCCATCTGTAAACTTAATTCCTCTTTGCCCTCTAACACATATTCACAGTTTCTCAGGGTACAGACATCTTTAGGGGGTATTATTCTCCGGGCTAGGATCATGGGCAAAGTGACACATTCTGAAGATGACCTGAAAGTGGATCTCAGTATATGAGCCTCCAGCTTGTTTTAAGTCTTGTGTGAAGTATGTGATCTTATTTACTTCTTGAGTACCAAGTATAGCGGCTGGAGAATAAAAGGTACTCAACAGATGTTTGTGGAAGGAAGGAAAGAAATGATCTCGCATTTCTCCCGCCACAACATTTTATATCAGATACGCTATCACGTTCAATAAGAAAAGGGATAACTGGTGCTGTTTCTAATTGGATACTCACATGAGAAATTTCTGCTTGATTTTAAATGCAGCAACTCCACTCTGCTCTCGCATTAGGAACTACAATGCCACCAATTCCCCTCAGCACATAGAAGCCTGCATCTAATTTTACAAGAGCTTGGAAATAATATGCCTTCTAACTTAAATTTTCTTTGCCAGTGGCCACCACAAAAACAAATTGCTTTCAGTAGGGTGTTTTTCATTGGATTTGTGTATTGGGTTATTTTTCTGAGGGAGGGGAAAGGAGGAGGAAGGAATAAAAGACATTTATTTTTTTAAATCATGCTTCTAATCCTTAAAAAGACTAAAATAGTTTCATCCTTTCATAACCTGTCATCACGCATGTTTCTCTAAAATTAAACACATATGGCTCAAGCCAAAGTTACATTATGCACCATATTATGTAATTATCTTTTCAATTTATTACTCCTCAAAATAGAAAAAGATTAGCCCATGTTTCTTAAGTCTGAGTAAACATATGGCCTAAGATTGTAAATGACATCCTATCTTTGAAAGAAGATCCAAGACTAAACAACATACAATAGTCCATCCGCAAAGGCCATATGTGACATCAGGGTTGTGAGATATACAAGTGTAGAAGTGTGTGTGTGTGTGTGTGTGTGTGCGCGCGCGCACCCGCGCATCTTCTTGCTTTCTGGCCATGTCTTTGATGGCATGAAATAGCCCGCCTGGCAGATCATAAACAGCACAAAAATAGAGACAAAAAAAAATCTCCATTTCAGCATTTCCTATTAGCTAGCTTTAGTGTACTCGGGTACTCTGTAATCCATGAGGAATAGGTCCCCAGTCATCTGGGTTTTTATACAAGAAATATCTGTCTCTCTGCAATTTAGCCTTGTGCTGCTTCCCCCGCAGCCTGTGTACATCCCATTCTCCATGTTACCTGGTGATTTAAGACCTCCTTTGAGATATTCTGTTTGATCACTATCCGTTTCTTCCTCATCAGGAAAGAGAGCACTCAAGCAGGGATCCTCATTGCTTACAAGACTCCCTTCCTGACAACTACATTAAACGTTTTTCTGGAGGCTCCCAGCAGTGTGCGGCAGAGTTAAGGGTCTGACAACATCCCTACTATCAAAACCTTTGGGGGGGGCGGGTAGCAACTGGAAGGATTTCAATCCACAAAAGGCAGAAATTTTTGCGTAAGACTGCCAAGCATAAATGAAATATTTCAGAGACAATTCATACTCACATCAGTTTAACTGTTTATTCCATGTTGAGGAATAGCAGAAATGAAATGTTGTGAGTGAGTTTATGATGCCTTTAGAGTCTCTTAACTAGAAAGGATGGTTTAAAAATTAAAAAAATAATCTAGCAAGTTGAAAAACAGCTAATCAGTCTTTCACAGAACCGTCACGATGGTTTTAAATACATATTTTGTTCTGAATGTCCAGCAAAAATCATGGATTTCAGAAGACTTTTCAAGAAAATGTAGATATCAATAATTTACAACGATGTTACAAAGTGAAATTTAAGAGCACAGCATCTGATAACATTTTATTGACTAAAATGAAAACTTTCAGATGAGAGACTAAAACAGTTCAAGGATGTTTTACTCTGCCATGATGCAATAGTTACTCATTTTCAGATGATACAGGCAATCCTGTGGATTTGCTCTATATGGGTAACCAGAGGCAGGGGGACCAGACTTTCATCCTATCACAACACTGCATAGTAGAACATATGGAACTCAGTTTGCAATCCCTAGGATAAGACTAGAGTCCACTAAAAATAAAGCACTCACTTGGCTAGGAAAGGCTGTATCTTAGTGGCAGAATCACTGCACAAATCTTTTGGGCTACATTTCATGTTTACCGAACGTTTGGAAGCAGAAGTGCCATGTTTGGGTTATCTGGCACCACATCATTTAATACAGGTCAACACTGACATTCCTTAGAGAATCATATGATAGTCCAATTGGGAAGGAATATGTAAGTGCAGTTTCATATGAATAACAGGCTTTTTTTCATAAGCAGGCTCTCACTACAGGGCCTTTGCACTTGCTGTTGTCCTTCAGAATGCTCTTCCCCCAGATATCCTCATGGCACCCTCAAGTCTCATTGTTCTTTTCTTCCTTAATGTTCCTAGGTAGAAATAGCACATCCCTCACTCATACTCTCCATTTCATTTCCCTCATTTATCTTCTCTAAACTACTTGCCACCAAGAGACACATCGTATATTTATTCGGTTACTGTCTCCCTTACTGTTGTAAGCACCATGAGGTCAGGGAGTGGTTCTGTCCACTGCTGTATGCCCAATGTGTGCAACAGTATCCAGAATGAAACTGGCATTAAAATATCTACTGACTGAGCAAATGAATGAATAAAAATGAATGAGTGAATATGTCAATACAACAGGCTTTATGTTCTCTTCAGCAGGCACTAGGTCAGAAGTACATTAACCTATCTACAGTAGTATAATTACACTAAAGCTCACCTATCATTTCAACAAAGAGGGGCCTGAGTCTGAGTTACTTCCATTAAAAAAAAAGAAGAAGAAGAAGAAGAAGAAGGAAGAAGGAGGAAGAAGAAGGAAGAAAAAGGAGAAGAAGAAGGAGGAGGAGGAGGAGAAGAAGGAGGAGGAGGAGGAGGAATCTTAGCCTATTCTGAAGTAAATAGTGAGAAAAACCGAAAAACCTTGAAATAAAAGCAATATAGCCCAGTAGTTAGGTGCTTTAACTCTGGGGTCAGACTGCTTGGGTTCAAGTCTCAGTTCTCCTACTTAACATTTGTGTTTCCTCAGCAAGTGAACTTCACCTCTCTAAGCCTCAGTTCCTGTGGCTATAAAATATGTTTAGTAACAGGCCTTACTGCTTAGAGTATTAGGCGGATACGATACGGGACTTAAAACAAGCACAGCATCTGGCCACCTGAAGCAAGTCAGAAACATCAGAAGGAGGACAGGTGGGATAATCCGAGGAAGACTGAAACAGGTTTCACAATATCCATATCTCACCTACTGAGAGGAGAGAAAACATTCATAAGCATGCCTAACACTATGACTGATGTGTAAAGATCTAAATTCTCAAAAATGATAATGAATGTTTCTATTACTATAGAAAATGGAAGTGCATCTAAACAGAGCAGTTAGTCTCTTGCCCTGATGGCACTTGTCTCCTCCCCCACAGTGTTTGAAACAATCTGTCTTCTGGACAGATTGTTCTTTTTCCTGCTCGGCAATCTATTCAAAATACTTGGGATGCTCACCCAGAGGAGCAGGTAGTATGGCATACAAGATATGAAGATGTCTAGACATGGTCCTTATACCTGGGCACTCTTGGGCAGGTTATTTAATATCTTTGAGTCTCAAATGCCTTGCCTGAAACTCTGCAGGGACTCAAAATAACTATCTCCCAAACCAACTTTGGCAAATTGGGGTGAAGGACAAGTTTATACAATCAAGTGCCTGTATCCTTCACATTTTGATCAAAGTGGCCCAGTGCTTTTTCTGCCACACTCGCAAAACTATGACTCTGTTAAGAATGTAAAAACAACATGGCACTACAGCCAAAGTGAACAAGACCAAGGACTGGAATGTAATGTAAAGGCAAACACACATGGGGAGCAAGAGTGCCTGGCTACCCATAAAAGTATATGTTAACCAGGGATGAGTCGTTCTGAATACTTCAAAATGATTTACCAACTCTTCTCTCTGGGTAAAGAATAGAAAGAAAAGACACAAGAAGGAAAAATGGGTCTTTCATACAATGATTGTGATCCTAGGCGATACCAGGCTCACTCTTATCCATCTTGTGAACTCCACCCTACGCTGGCTCCCACCTCTCCTCCGCTTTCAGCCTGGGTGGCTGGCTACACTACAACTCACTTGGCATACATAAAATTTTAAAAAATAGACAAGGGAGAATAAACACGTTTTGGGTTAAATATGTTTATCTAATTAACAATATAGTCCTGCTTAATACAGGCTAATCAACTAGAGAATTAATGTGCCACCTGCCCACACACTTAGTAAGAGTAAAAACCAAAAGTAGGAATTTCAATAAGTGCTTTGTCTCCTGATGTATAGGAATGACTACCCAAACTCATAGACAGGGCTCCCTTCCTTTGAAAACACAGGGAGATGGAGGGGGTAAAAAAGGTCAATGAGCCATTCAGCTAATTAAAACACACACTTACACACATGCAGTCTAAATATCCAACCAATAAGGAACTAGCTAAATAAATGGCAATACATCCGTATGGCACAATGTTGTGCTGCCACTAAAATATATGACGTACATCTACATTTAATGATATAGCACGATGTCCACTCTATATACTGCACTTTTATTACTGTTTAATTTCTGTCTTCTCATCCCTCAGTGGATTTCCCAACATTTTTTATGAAAATGTGCAACCATCCAGAAAAGTTGAAAAGACTATACATTTAACACCCATATCCTCACCTCCTAGATGCTTCATATTAACACTTTGCTCCACTTGGTTTACACAACATATCTCTATCCATTCATTTTATTTTTTGATGCATATCACAGTAAGTTCCATGAGATATTTTAAATGGAAAAGAGAAACTACAAGACCTTGTGTACAGTATGATCTTCTCACTTTTGAAAATATATATATAAGTGTACATACTCACATGCCTAGGAAAAATAATGGGAGGAAATACCACAAAATGTTACTAGTAACAACTTTGGTTTCTTTTTTTCCTCATTACCTATAGGCATTTATCTCTTTTTTCCTTTATTTTTTTTATTTTTTTTTTATTTTTGGAGCAATGAGCATTTATTCCTTGTGAAATAAATAGCTACATAACTAGGGTAAGGAGACAAGGATGAGAAGAGGAATTCAAGGCAGGTAGGTAGAAAGGACACGGCAGAAAGGAAATACTTGAAGTCATCATCATATCACCCCTTCGACAATGGTACCTCTGTGAGAAGCTACCTGTTCAAATGACCTGTGGGGGTGGTGGCCACGAAGGGCAAAGAAAGGCACCAGAGAAGTAACTCAAATGCCAATCCTGTTGGCCATCCAAATCCTTTAAAATCAGATTAGCTATCTTTCAGACAGAATTCTCAAACAATTTCCAATCACAAGCCTGAGATCGTCAGTGGGAAGTGATGGGGGTTTCTTGAACCCAAGCTCACATTTGCACCAGCTGTCATAAATAATCTACTGCATCAGATTTCCAAAGTGCAAATTCAACAGGACACCACCCTTGCCTCCACACTGAGCTCAGGACACTCCTCATCAGAAAGCACTTAGTCACCATCCACCTGGGCACTGGCCTCCAGCTTCAGAGGGCCAGCAACACCCCAGACACAGAAGGAATGCCCAGCTCTGCGGTACCTTCTGCATCCCACATATCACTTTATGTAGTCCCCACCAACGCATATCTGTCAATTTAAGAATTTACTGGATAACATTTAGGTCTCATTTCTTATTACTAAAACAGGGGAACAAATGAGGGGGCATTTCTTTTGTCCCAAGGACTATTCCACCAGCAGCTCTTGGAGCCTTCTAGATATACCCCAGCCTTCTGACAGGGATCGAGAGGGGAGGATGCAAGAAGACAGAGCAGAGCAAGAGGAGACCGTGGAGGCCTGGGTCTCAAAAGTACCTCTTTGCAACCTTTCCTGTAGAGAGTGAATGTCCCTATGATAATGCCATGGGTAAGGAAAAAGAAGACGATCATAGAGCATGGAAAATAAAAATAATCATTTAGATCACCACTCAAAGTTTTAAACGACATTTACTGATGGAGCAGCAGAACCTTGCGGTGTCCTGGCTTAGTTTTCAAATCCTGGATCAGACTTCACGTTAATAATCCATTGCCATGTTGTCATTTAGAATACTATATTTTCCTGGTACTTACTGTTGTTGTTATTGTTCATTTTTTAAAAATTATAAGGTACTCCCAAAGTATACTATAATCACACCCTATGAGAAATCCAGGTATTGGAAATACAATATCAAGTTCTCATTCATATCCTAAGGTCATCTGTACTAACGCCAAGCCCCACCACCAACGCACCCATAGACATGCATTCCAGGGGACAGCAGTCCTTGCCATGGAAGGAAATCTGTATTCAAGTAAGTAAGTATACTATACCCCACCCCTTGAAAAGGAACATGCGTATATCAGAGGCTCCAAGAAAGAAATCAGATACAACCCAAACTGGTTTGTCAAGAGAATCTTTTATTTTCTCACAGATCACATATTCAAAGTCTTGTGAAAAAAACATGGGGAACTGAGGATTCCATTGATTAAAAAGATATGATATCAAACATTATAAAAGATTAAAAGACATTCTTAAATATAACTTTTCAATCTATAAATTATTAGTATAAGTTTCACTTCTATTGATAACAATAACTGTTTCAAGCCTTCATGAAACCTGAAGGCTTTATAAGATGTAGACATAGAAGCACATGTTTTTCAACCTGGGTCCTTGATGTGAGAGCCAACACTTACACAAATAAAACCTAGAAGGTCAGAACCAGAAGGGGACTTAGATATCATGTAATCCAACTCTCTCCTTTCACAGATAAGGACACTGAGGCTGAGAGATGTTAAGTGGCTTTTGCATGACTGTGGGGACATAAGTGGTCCCATAACACCAAGTGAAGAGGCAGAGGGAGAGGGAGAGAGACGTAGGTCTGCGCTATTAGGAAGTGGACGTGGAAGCAGAAAAAAAAACTTAAAAATTAGGTTTGTAATTTTTTCCATTATAGGCTTTGGCACCTAATGTTTGAATTTTAGGGTATAAAATAGTCATGACCACAAACTGCCCTTAACCCCACAAAATGCATAATCACCCCCTCCCAAAAAGAACCTCAGCCTTACAACATAAAGCAACCTTAGAAAACTGATCAAGTAAACCACTTAAAGAGTAATCACTTGGTTTATAAGTAAACCATTTGGTTTGTTTTTGAAACAGAACTTTAAAAGGTCTCAAAATAATATAAAGTTGAGACATTTGCATCTTTCAAAACAAGAAAAATTGACCAAAACTATAGCCACTTGCTGAAGAAATATTGATAAAAATATCTACTTTGTGCCAGGCATTGTGTTTAGACTACAACAGTATCCAGAAAGTTACCCATTGAAGCTGGTAAGATGACTGTCATTCATCAATATAGAAACAAAGATGCATATAAACTACATCGAGATGAATGCCACAAAAGCAAGTTATATAAATCATATTTGGAAATACAAATTTCAGAGGGGTTCAGTATAGTCTGAGAGATCAAGGAAGGTTCCCTGAGGCGATTGCAATTGAGCTGAGAGCTGAAGGACAGGCAGGAGGTAACCAGGTGAAGAAGAAAAGGAAACATACTTCAGGCAGCAGGAACAGTATATGCAAAGGCCCCGGGGCACCGAGGAACAGAGTAAGACATAACCAGGGTGGTGGCAGGAGGGGAAAAAAAAAAAGGAGTGGAGAAAGTCATAGAATGAGAAAAGGCAACATTTACATTATAAAGGCTGTACAGATACTATGACAAAATTTTGCTTATCAAAAGAGTAGTGGGAGGCCAGTGAAGGGACCACAGTTTGGTAGACAGGTGAGTGGGACATAATCACATTTGCATTTTGAAAAGATCACTTAGGCTTCTGAATGGGGGGCAGACTGAAGTGTGGCCAGTCTATGACAAAAAAAATGTCCAACCTTATTCACTGTATTCCCAGTATATGCAAAAATTAGAGAAGGTCCTTACAAAATGCCCAAAGCAATTCTTCAAATATACAGAAGATAACAGGTAGAGCTGCAGTTGGGAGGAAGAGGGATCTAAAGGCAATGGTATAGAACCACTGACTGGTCCAGTGGTCCAGGATACGAGCCCCAACCTCACCCACTATGGAATTTACAGATGGCTTATTCAGGCATCTGTTTCACACTGGCTATGTTCCATTGTTATTGATTTTAGACTTCCAATTATCTCTGTATCTGAGCTTGTGGACTAAGATGTGTAAGACCCTGCACCAAAACCAAAACCATAAACCATTCCAAACCATCCGTCCTCCTGAAAATGAGCACTGTGTTTCTTGACTGCCTTCTTTAGCAGATGCTAAGGATGGCGAGGGGAAATAATAAACCATCATGTAAGATTTTATTAGTACTTACCTTTCCAAAAACCACGCAGAGCCTCTTGTGATTTTTTTTTAATGTCTGATTTATTTTTTTAATCTCAAAGTATCATGTTTCTAGTTTTTTGAAGACAAAAATTGATTAAGTTTTATCTGGAGCTAAATTCCTTTTTATCCAAGAGACAGGAAACAGTTAATGTATCATTTCATTTTTCCTCTGCAAATCTACAAATGAGGACAGGTATCTTAGCTGGCCCTGGACTAGTACAAGTTTGGACAGAGCTTAAGATGTTGGGTTTAATTTGGCCAAATAAAGAAACTCTCAATGCAACGAGCACTTGGTTCATGTAGTCGATTCACTTCATGTTACAGATCGAGGACACCAGCAGTACTGTTTAGAAAAACTGGCAATGCTGTTTAGACAAACAGCCCTAAGAAGACAGACTGGATAGGAAATGTGGTCTGTTGCACTGTTATCCTAGATTTTTTTTCCTCCTTCCTTCCCTCATGAGTGCTTTTCATGTAATTTTTACTCACGAACTTGCCAGTGTTAATTTCTCCAGGCCAAATTTGGCTCACTTATTCCGTGCCAACTCCACAGTCAAAATCTGTGTGCGTGTGTGTGTGTGTGTGTGTGTGTGTGTCTCCAGTGAATTGCACCTAAAGCCAAAGGGATTTCTGTGACCAGAGATTCAAGAAGAATGTACACAGCATCACACTTGGGTATCTCTAATGACAAAAATCTGTCTCTATTAGCAAAAACAATCAAACTCTCCAAGCTGGCACAAGACTCAACTCAGCAAGATGCATGAATCCCCACAGAACCTTTACAAGGATATGACAGAGCATCCATAGAAAGGCGATTTGCATATTCTCCTGCACAGAAAAACAAAACACAGCAAAGCAAGGCTAAGTAGCATTTTTCTTGAATTTTCTCTCATGGGCTCTATAACTCAAGTGCACCATTCATTTTAGGGAGCTGGGTTCAAATGGCAGGAACAGAAAACAACAATTTGTTTCCTTATACTCATTTGATGTTGGTTCTTTTTTTTTATTTTAAAGCAATAAAAGAAATGAATTTTCTCCTCCATTCAGAAGAGCTAAGAGAGAAAGAAATTATTAACTGTCAGAACCACAATATTTTATTATGCGCAACTCAGATCCAAAAATCCAAAGATAGGATATGAACTCTAAGCCAAAAGATTAATTTAGGGCAACCATAACCTTAATATTTTATTCTAGTTATTCACTTGAGACAAATATCACTGTGATGAATTAGAAAAGCATCTACTTAATCAGCTATACATTTTCAAACAGGTTAATATAAGAATTTTAAGAATCAGAAGTTAAGGACACATAAGCAGAAGGGGAATGAAAGAGAAAACAACATCCCAAATTACAGCTCTACCCTTGCAGCAGACCTCTAAAGGAGAAAAAAAATCAAAAGTAGATGTTTACAACTGTTTACACGTCCTAGGTGAGACTGAGCTGATCTTACGGTTATACCTAACACTTGCTATCAAAAAGTAAGCGAGAAACTGGATCTATACGAACATTTTAAGTCTCGACCAGCAGCATATTAAGGGTAATAAACTTTAGGGACTCGTCTCTCAATTGCCATATCATCTGCAAACTGATTTAGAAGTTTCTGGTCTAACTCAGTTTCTCCCAAAGTGGGTACAACTACCATGAGTGGTATATGGGCTGGCTTTACGTCAGCAGTCCCCAACTTTTCTGGGACCACAGACCAGTACTCCTATGAGAATCTAATGCCTGATGATCTGAAGTGGAGCTGAGGCAGTGATGCTGGTGCTGGGGAGCGACTGCAAATACAGATGAAGCTTCTCTCGCTGGCTTGCCGCTTGCCTTCTGCTGTGTGGCCCTGCTCCTAACAGGCTACGAACCAGTATGAGTCCAGGGCCCAGGGGTTGCAGACCCCTATTTTAAGTGACAAATGGAGATATACATACATGCATACATACAGACAGACACATGCACACACAAACACATGTATATTTAATAGCTAGGTATTTCTTTTTATAGTTTTCTTCCCTTTATGGTTCACTATCATACTGGTTTTCCAATAACGGACAAATTCTGAAGTGCCTTTTATAAAAAATATTAACTAAAAATCAGTAAATAAATGAATAAGCATTTTAAAAGCAACATAAAGGAAAAATATTAAGTATATCTTCCAAATATATAAAGATATGGCAAAAACAAAGTATAGATTTTGACAAGCAATCACATAGCTATGTAAACGGCTGACATGAAAGGTGATAAACCATATTAGAGCAAACAGAAGAAAAGCAGAGGCCTGATGTCTAATTCCACCAGGATGCTACAGTAGTCACTTCACTGTTTTGAGATTCAGTGTCCTCATCTGTGTACTAGATTAAATATGTGCATCCCAAATGTTACTATCATGAAATTCCCTAAATTGTTTTAAAAAATGCATAGACATAGTGACATACACAAAAGTCTCTAAAGGTATATGTCTGCATATGTCTCTACAGATCATATATACAAACATACACACAGATACGTACACACACCTACATACATAGACATATAAACATGTATGTACATATACTGCAAATATCTACCTATATACCTGTATGTAAAACCAGGCCTTACCCAAGGTGGCAGTCGATCAGGAAAGTAGACAGTGGCCAAATGCAACTAACTATGAATACAGTAACTTTCCCTGCCTGGCACAATTTTTCTGAGTTTCTGCCTCCTGTTCCAACCAGTGTCTAGTGAGCCCCAGGCCCACTGAGTGAACCCGCAGGACTAGGAGAGTCATTACGGTCCCATCCAGCTCTGTGATGTCAGTATTCCAGGAAGCCCTAGATGGCCCTTGAGATGAGACTTTAAATGCCCACATCACAAAGAATGCTACCACACTGCAAGGGACAGACATACCAAAGGAAAACTTGTCACCATCACTCCCAAAGTCAGGTGTTTCCTGCACAAGTGCCCTGAGCAATATATTCTTTGGGAATAACCACATAAGAGTATACAAAGGAAGAATAAAACTGTAGGAGAAAGTGAATAAATATATTCTTCCTTAATTCTGACATCAGGATTAAAAAAAATAAACAAATGAGAGGTGATTTTAGCTAGGTAATGCCATCCTCTACCCTCAGGTAAATTTATGCCCTATTCTTAATTTCAGAAAAAAAGAATAAAGCTATACATGGTTTTAATATTTTCTCCATGCTAGGGCAATCTAGTTATATTTTTATTCAATAAGGCAACCAGAATTGCTTGTGATTCCTAAATAATCTCGAATTTATACAACTTGACATTTTTTTCAAGGAAGCATAAATTGTCTGAGGGCCATCTCCCCAAGGCATGACAATATATCACAGTCCATCCTATTTTAGGATACCCACAATATGCAAACATCGGTCACCAGCCAGACTCAGGACAGAGACACCTGCATAATGAGTGGTTTACCCTAGAAACAGAGAGGTTGTCGCTGGCCTCAAGACCTCCTCCCCAAAAAAAGGCTGGCTTGGCTCTTCTTTCATTCAAGAGGTATGGTGTCAGCAAGCCACTGCCCAAAGCCCTCTCCTGAAATGGCAGACTTACTCTTAAAACCGTTACCACCCACCAAAATTCTCTTAAACAAAACCAGACTAGTGTTAACCAGCCCATGATTAGCATCCCAGCTGCCTTCGCACTGCTGATGGCGCACTCCATCTGAGCAGCCCAGGAACATAAGTCATAATTTTATCCCCTCTTGACTTGGCCAGGGTTCCCTATTTCATCATTTCGTGAGACGCTTCTTTTTGAAATTTTCAAACAGGGTAGTCTGCAGTCACCGAGCAATCTGGGTACTAAGCATCTCCCTTCAGACATTTTAATATCTTAACAGTGTGATGTGGAACAGGAAACATTAACTCATCCGCTAGTTTCAGTCACACTTCGCAGCTTTCTAACACAAGTGAAGGACAACACGTAAAGGAAGTCAGAAGTCAAAGGGAGCGATATGTAAATGCTTTGGAAGAAAAAAGCATACAACGAACATCATCAGCATAACCATGAACTCCTTAACCTAGAACTACCAACACTCCGTTTTTACTGTATTAGAAACAATACACGTAGTGTTCTAGTGCTTCTCAGACTTTAATGTAAATATAAATGACCTGGTGACCTTGGTGAAAGACACACTGATTCAGTAGGTTGGGGCCCCACGATTCTGCATTTGTAGAAGCACCTAGGTGATGCTGATGCTGCTGGTCCAGAGACCACACTTTCATCTTCACCTCTCTTCTCTCCTTCCCAGTGAAGTCAGAAGAGCCCACAACTGACAACAGGTTTGTACCTGAGCCAGGATGAAAACCATTTCAAATGAATCAAAAATGATGAAAAACAATAAAAAAGAAAACCAGAAAGAATCGTCGTCCAAGTTGCAAGAAGTCCTTCCAATTAGAAATGCAAGTAACTCACCGATGTGCCTGCTGAGCTCCCGCTTCTGGGAAAGATCTAGTAGCCAACCTTGACCATTAGAGAAAAAAAAGGCAACTGGCCTCTCTCTTGCCATGAAAGTCTCAAAATTCTTTCACTTCTCTTTTAATAATAATTAACTACAAATTATGGGTTGATTCATATTCATTCTCTCTCTCTCTCTCTCTCTCTCTCTCCCTCCCTCCCTCCCTCCATCTTTCTTTCATATGGGAAAAAAAGCAAAGCAGAACTGCAATAAAAGTTGTCGTGTCTAAGCTAAGACAACAAGTCATGATTTTCTCAGTGAAAAACAAAACTTGATCAAGAGTGAGAGGCAAATGCAACCTGAAGTCCAACATACAACCCCAGAATCAGAGGCCTCTGACTCCCCAGTTGCAACAGGCAATCCAGAGACAGGGGACAGCAGCACCTCTAAGCCTTTAGAGACAGCTTCACATCTTCAAAGCGCTTTTTGAGGGTGAATTTATGAATGCACATAAACCCTGCAAGTTCTTCCTCCCCTGGGTGACATTAGGCCCAATGTGCAGATGAGGAAATGGAGAGGCACAAACAGTTTTGGCAAGTCTAAGCACGCATCCAGGGTGAGGGGGAGGCTCCTGGCTCCCACTCTTAAGACTGGTCCAGCACTTGGAACAGCCTAGTCACAGGCCCGGAGGCAGTGTTCCTTTGGTGAGGACAGAGACTCATCCTAGAATTCCGCCAAGGAAAAACACATCAGTCCTAAAGGGGTACCCCCTGTCTCCCCTCACAAACTGCTCAACTTAACAAGACATCCAGGATCAGACAGCTTCTGCTAACACAAAGAGCCTCTCGTTCTGGCTGCCATACTCAGACAGGTTTCTAAAATTTGGGGAGCACAAAAAAGGCAGGAAAAAGTGCTGGAGCAGTAGCTACCCCTCGGGCCAACCCAGGGGCATCCCGGCCTGGCCTGCGGGCATTTCACAGGCACTTCCCATGACACGAGCAATTCATATCTCCTCCCTCGCGGAATCCTGCTGCAACAAGGCAGCGAAGGACAATTATAGCCCCCTATTCTAATTGAGCCTGACATCATCAGTTACATTCAATCGGCTTGTCCTGGGTCACAGGATTTCATGTGTGGCCTTAAATATACCACAGATCTATAAAGATGAACCAGAAAAAATAGACGCTAACATCTCTGCTGGAACATGCAATTTCTTCAATGAGTAACGATAAACAGAGCTGAGAGACGCTTCAATAATAGTCTGACCAACAGTAGTAAAGAAGGGACAATGATCTTGGAAACCAAGCACAGAGAAGCACCACTCCCTCTGCAGTCTAACTGGGAAGATTCTAAATTCCCTCTGGGGCTTTCAAGTCACAATAAGGAAAATGTCTAGCTTTTATAAGTTCTGGCTCTGTCACAGGTACTGACTGGGTGGGCACATTACATTTTTATTCACAGTCCTCGCCAATGCATGACCTTGCAATGTTACTGAGGAGGAAAGAAACCAAGATAGGGACCTTGCTCCATGCCCTATAGCCAGGAAAAACAGGACTCAATGCTTGGCTCTCTTGACCCTGAGTTCATAATATTTCTAGCACCCCACACTATGGGTGCCAGTGGTTTAGATTGTATCGGTGTGGACAACCATTCCTAAGAATCACAAATGGCTGCTAAATTCCAGTGAAATCTTAACTGGAATCTAAAATTAGCAGAAGGTTTTCTAAATCCCTTGAAATTCCATAGTCCAGTTTTGCCAATGAATTCCTACACATCCTAGGACAACCACCAAATTGAATGTGGTGTCAGTACTGAGCTGGAGAACTGGCCCTCGGGATTTGATGAGCTTACACTGTGCTTGCCCTGTTGGATAGAAGTGGAAGTTATAGCCTTTGCCTTCGATAAGCCAATGATCCAACTGAAAAGACAAAACACTGCCATGAAACAACCTCCAGGCTGGGAGCAAGAGGAAGATACCAGTCAAAGACAAGAGGTAAGGAGTAACAGAGAAGAAAAGGACAGTTTTTCCAGGCAGAGAAAAATGCACATGGCAGCTGCTTACTTAGAAAAATATAAAATATAAAAAAAGCACTATTTTGATTTTTTTCTAATATACTTGGAATATACCAACTTATAAATGTCAAATAATAACCTATGAGGTGTCCTCATTTTCCTGTTCTTACTATAGACTGTGGTTTTCAAACTCTGTTCCAAGGGGCCCTTGTGGTGTAGAAAGGTGGGGAGGAGAGACCAGCTGCTCGGAGCTGGAAGTCACTCAACTTCCTGATGTATAACTGTCTCCTCAGCTCCTAGCAGAGCCCTTGGCAAAATAAGTGCTTAATAAGTATTTGCTAAATGAAAAAAACAAGAAGAAGGAGCTTTGAACTAGTGCCCCTAGTCAACCATTAGAACTCAACTTTGGTTTATATTAAACGTGGGATGGGGGGCTCCAAGTACAATTTCATTTAGGCAAGACAGCCAAACCACTTAAAAAAAAAAAGAACCAAAAAAAAGACATCAGATTTATGAATATCTCTACCTTACCCTAATATCTTGCTCTACAGTGACATTCAACCAACATGAAGGGCCATTAAACTGGGCTCATTCAAAGCCTTAACAAATTTCCAGGGTCACAACCACATGCAGCCAACCACGTATTGCTGAACCACATCAATCAATAGTATGACCTGTTCAAGACCATACAGCAGGCCAGCTGGGTCTGACCAACACACTGGCTCACCCAAGTTTCTGCCTAGAACTGGAAAAACCCTCACATAAATTCCAGCTCAATGCATGAGCCTCAGAACATGCCAGCTCCCTGATCCCATGGGAAGTTGAAAGAGAATATTAACTAACACCAACTCCTCTTGACCTAAAAGCTAGGAAAAAAGCCACTCTCTGAAAAAGCAGGTAGATCTGAGGACTGAAAAGATTCTGTGAAGTCCACGAAGGTCGGGCAAAGGAGTCAGAGGAAGGAGTCAACAATATAAGCTCCACTGTTGGCTGAAAGTAAGCTATTTTCCTAATTATATTTGCAACATCAATAAATAATTCACCAAATAATCTGTAAATTCTCATTAGCTAAAAATCTCTTCTTTGGAAGATATCAGAAAGAAAAATAAAAATGTATGGTATACAGCTATTGTTCTCAATGAGTTCAGAGGAAACTCATTCAAAAATTCAATATGAGGCAAAATGGAGAAGTGCTCAAAGGAAGACAAAAGTGGTATTGATGTACAGGGTAGGTAGAGATGAATACAGTTGAGCCAATTAGAGATGGTTTCTGGTAAGAAGAAGGATACAGCAGATACATGAAAACTTCAATAGATGAAGGGCCAGAGTCTTTCAGTTCATTTAAGATTTAGGCTCATCCTACTTCAGGGCCTTTGTACATGCTGTCCTATCTGACAAGAAGGTTCTTTCCCAGCTCTATGTGTGGTGGTCTCTTTCTCATCCTCCAAACCCTCACTTAAATATCACCTCCTTGGAAAGTCCTCCTCTGACTGTACAAGCTGAAATTGCCTCCCTTCTTTCACTGTCTCTTAAAATATCAGATGCAGTACACACACACACACACACACACACACACACACACACGAAATCACCCTAAATTATACATATGTGTTTCCTCGTGTATTTATTATCTGACTTTTTCCTTCAAAGTCCACAAAGGCAGGAACCACAGCTGTTTGTGTCATCTCCATATATCTAATATGTAGCACGGGGCCTAGCACAAAGATGAGACTCAATCAATGACTGCGGAATATATAAACGAATAAATAACTACAAAATGAAGAAGGGAGAAAAAACATTTCACACAAGGTGAGAGGAACAGCAACACATTGACAGGAAAGTGTCAGTGGTGTTGGACAGGCGCTGGGCAGAGGGTCTGGCTAGAGTGGAGGGTGTATAGAAGGGATTAAGAAGAACCAGAAACCATGCTGCAGAGAAAGTTTCCAGGGAGATCACAGAAGGCTTAGAATACCAGGCTAGAGAGTCTGGGCTCTTCTGTCAATAAAAGGAGTTACTGAAGGTCCTGAACAAACATATATGACATGATTCAGGCTGTTTCAACAGGAATGTAGAGGCAGAGTTGACAGCCACAGGCTACCACATTAATGGACAAAACATACAGAAGGCCTGACTGAGAGGAAAAAGGCATATGGAGAATAAAAGGTAAAGATGAGAAAGGACAGATCCAAGTCACAGACTTCAGCAACTAAAGGGGACCACAAAGAGTGAGGGGCAGAAGAACAATACAGAGGATGCCTCAGTTTCAGGCATGACTGGCTAAAAGGGTGGTGATGGAATTAACACATACATGAAATGGAGAAGGATGAGCAAGAATAGGAGAAAAGATAACAAATTCCATTCCAGAAATGCCTATATTCAGAGATCTGGGAGTGAGGGGGGAATCTTTGTGAAAATACCTTCCAGGAACCTTAAAACAAGTGGCTGGAGTCCAAGAAAAAGCTTAATTCAAAATAGGGACATCTTGGAGTCTTCCATGTGGAGATGAAGAAGAGATTGCCTAGAGGGTCAATTAAGTCAGAGAAAAGTCCCACCTTCAGGCACCAGTATCATGGCTTTTAATCAAGTCCATAAACATTGTATGGTGGGAGAATAGCCTCCAACTTCCTGCAGGAAAGTGAGACTATCCCTTCTGCATTCGAAGTCTTCATCCTCTAAAAAACATGAACACAACAGCCAAAGACTGAGCGATCTCATCCAACAGAATCATGGTCATCAAGGAAGTCTTAGGAACCAATTTTGAAAACTGTCTGATGTCTTCAGCCTGCCTCAGAGACACTGTCATGTCCTCTGCAATTCTTTTTCGGCTTTAAAAAATCCTTGTTCCAATTGTTTCCTGCTCTAACCAAATTAATGGAACAGTACAGACACAAATATCAGTGTAAAATATGGCAGCAGTAAAAGTTTACAGAGCTAATTTTCAATTGTTTTGGCAAAACAGCTTGGTCCACCCCTTCAGGTCTGGAAAGCAATCAGCTTATTAACAGAGAATGGGCTACTGTATCTTAACAAGTCTTGTTCAGAGGCCTGCTTTATAGGTTTTATTTCATGAGAAGTTTCTACTGAGAGCCCATTGTTCTAAACAGGCCCCTATATGAACTGTCTTTCACACCTGAGGTTTGATAACAGCCCTTGCTGAGAGGAAGAGCCATAAAACAATAATAAGACAAGTCATGAGATTCAAAGGAAACTAAACAACGAGATGTGGCCTAGACACATGTACACACAAAGGAAACTTGAAGGGGCACGTTAGAGAAAGGGTTAAATGTACACTTCACCTTGAGTTGCAACTGCTCCAGGAGCTCTATCCAAGCCCCGGCTCATCTGGGAGTTGTTGGTGGAGCAGGGGCTTTCCTGGCCCTGAGGTTCAGCTCAACTTGTCCATCCTACTGTGCAATTACAGAATCAATAAAGCATCTCTTTGAAACTCCCTGGACTAGTGCCGACACGTGGACAGTAGTCGGCTCACATTTTTTGCTATTTCCGTTATTACAGACAGCAAACCTGAGGAGAAGACATCAAAACTGAAGTGTGGCTGGGCAAGAAGGTCGATGTGAGGTCTGACAGCACACAGCTGCCCCGAGCACTGTGTGGTCCACATGTTCTCTACAACCCTGTCCACGAACAAGGGCCACCAGACTGAGAAGGAGTCATCATTTCTAAGGGAACATTGAGGAAAAACTGCAGAAGAGTCTGAATTGTATATGCCTTCGGCACTTTGGGGTGGGGGAGCAGAGCAGCAGGAAACAATTTTTTAAGGAAAAAAGACATTCTTGGACAGGCTTACCTGAGAAACACCTTTTTTTTTTTTTTTTTTTTTTTTTTGGTGTGTGTGTCTGCTCTGAGCATTTCAGGAATCGAAGGCCTGTGCCAAGAAGCAGGCAGCCAGGCGGAACTCGGCACTTATGTGTATAGCTTGTGAGAACTAGGAGGGTAAGGGTGGGAGGAGGGGGGTACTGAAATGTCCCTGTCCATCTGTTGATGTCTGGGCAGCAGAAAATATTGAAACAAAAATAGAAAGTTAGAAAAATGCTTAGGAGCAAAACCTGAACGAGTATTGTATTTGAAAAGGAAATGTTAGACTGATTGTATAAAAATGGAAAAACAGAATTAACATGCTCCATAATGATTCGTCTGTGTTAACTAAATATTGAGCTGAAATTGGGTGAAACCCTCAAAATAAGACTTTCCAAGGAAGTCGTTGTCTTGAAGAATCATCGTCATCTAAAGATAGCTAAATAACTCCGTGGTGCCCTATCTGACTCACCTGGCTGATAGTCTTTTCATTCACTTTATTAAAGAAAGTACAAAATTATGTATAATTTATTCCTCATTCCAAAACCCCAAGACAAGCCCATTACCAGCATTCCTCAATACATATTTGCATATCCAGTGAAAAACAAAATTTAAAATCTTTCCAAGCTACTTCTGCTCTACTGGGAAGCTATAAAACCTGGCAAGTTGGGGAAATGAAGATTCCTCTTTCTTCTCCCTCCAAGCTTACACAGGAAGTGACATGAGAAGTTTGCTCAAATTGCCCTGCTACACTGACCACAATCTTTACAGAGAAAGACCACCCTGGGAATGAGGCAATTCAGGTTTTTTTAACTGGCTCCCTCCTGACCATACCCCAAAATAACCAGCCTCAAACCACTGAAAGCCTGACTCGAGAACTTTGCAGTGCGAGCGATTTCGGCATTGCTAACTCAACCCAACAGTCCTTACTTATAACATAAAGACCACAGCCATGCACACATAGTAAAATGAGCAGGCGCAAATCTGGCACAGTATTGCAAGCTGAGTGAATAATAGTACAAAAATATCAAAAAAAGAAAGGTTATGAAATTTTACAACAGATGACAAATTGGTAGCTTTTCCCTGCTTTTCTGGAATGGATTCAGTAACAGATTTGAATCTTGGGCTTTGATGCTTGTCTGTGATACACAGGGATCCCAAGTTCAAGGGGAAAAAAGGAATAGTTATCTACACTACTTGATTCATAGCAGGATCTATCCTTTACTATTTACCCAAGAAATTATTTGGGTTTTTATTTAATACACTTTTATTTAAAATAACATTAAAATTTTAATTTGCAATTTCATGGTCTTATGTACTCGAAGCTCTCAGACTTTTAAGTCTAAAAGATAAAACTACCTGCTTGGATTCCAGGAAATAGAGAGAAAGCACTGCATTCTGCCACTTTGGAAGAGAGGCTCAGCACTCTGCCTTATGGTGTCTGTCTGCTACCCAAGCTCCCTGGGCTGCGGGGGAGGTAACCACATGTTTCTGGGGCAAGAATGTCCGTAGGGGAATGCCTTACGGGTCACTGGCCCAGCTGTCTTTGGAGCAATAATGCGGCCACAACCACCAGAGAACACAGAACCAATGCCAAGGGGCCCCTCCTATTTACATGAAACACCTTCTCAGACATTCTCCCCCAACATTTTCATCTCATGTCAACAAAACATTTAGAAGATGCCTGGTGAGAGGAAGCCTGCCGGGAGATGAGTGGGGGGATCCGGTAGAAGTCGCCCTTGCCTTCAAGTGGCTCAGGTTATCTAAGGAGGAAGATGGGCATGCAAATGAGCCATGTAAAGACAATCAGACAGGAAGAAACCCGATTCTGAGTAGCTTAAGGAACCTCCAGTGGGAGCCAAGAGTTCAGAGTCATTTCTCTGGCTGGTGAGAAATGGTTTTAAGAAAAAGAAAAGCCATGAAGAATGAGAAGCAATGTGCCAAGATATGCTCGCCCAAAAAGGACCTGTGTGCTTAATGTTCTTGGTGATTCGTATTTCGCTCCAGTAGAGTACAATTCACTAATGAGAGCTGGCAAAACTCTGTGCTCACACTGTTCTAGGCACTAGGCTATGACATTGGCTTCACACACACAATCCTCACAATGACTCTTTCCCATTTGACAGACAAAAAAAACTGAGGTTCAAAGGGATAAGGTAACTTGCCGGAGTCACCAAGCCAGTAAATGGTAAGCAGGGATTCGAACCTTGGTTCATCTGGTCCCCAATGACCCTACTATCTAGTTTGTATGATTATTTAAAATCAAACACATTTTCATAGGTATTTGCTAAAGTTAATAAAAACTTAGGAGCTTTTTACTGCAAAGCCCTCTTTTCACTAGCAACAAACACAGCAAAAGAAGAATGGAGATTGACTTTTCCATGAAGCCACCATACGACCTTGGTCAAATTCAGAATCTAAAGCTCCTGGCCTTTTCCCAACAATCTTTTCCTTTCCATATGTTTACTGTGACTTCACTGTATATGTAACATGAGAAGCCAAAGCCTTAAAGTGAAAAATAGAGACTAAATTTAAACTCCATCATATTGAAATTCCTGCTCCCACTGTCAACAAGTGGGTAGCATCACCTAAGGTACCTGAGAGGCTGGGAGAACCTGCAGCAGAGTCACAGGGTCCCCTAAGACCACTGGTCTTAGAAAACCTATTTGTAGCAACTATTTCTTGAGGGCCAACCAATGTGTTAGAGGAACTCCTCAGAAGAGCTGGTCCTTGTATCACTGTTCTCAAGAAATTTCAGTTCCCACAAAGCAGTGAGAAGGACCGATGTGATACACAGAGGATCAACCCTGAAGGCCTCAGTGTATACAGCCCTCTCCCACAGCTCAGTGCCACCCAGCCCAATCCCTGTATTTGCCCTCCCTACTTTCCTCCATTGATCTAGTTGATTTTTCCTTCTCCTCCCAAGCTCTGCACAGAGTATTTTTCTCTTCCCAGTCCCTACCTCTCCACCCCTGGGCCAGATTTTGACCCTGCATCCCTCCCTGCATTCAGAGTACAATGGTGCGCCCCTCCCGGGCCCTGGCCCAATGACCCTCATTCTTCTCCCTTGGAAGCTTCCTTTTCCTGTCCCTCCCTGGCTAATAACCTGCTCCTATTCCACTGAGTCCCCTGGGCTGGCACTCCACCTAACAGTCTGGGCCTGAGCTGGCTCTGGCATCTCACTCTGGTTTTAGCTGGTTTAACCTGGCATACTGGGCGCCTACAGTGAAGAGCTATTCATCACACCCCGACCCCCATCCTCAAGTACTGTCCTTCTCCCCCAAAAAACAGAACTCTCAGCATTTACATTCATTTTCAGGTTTAAGTGTACAGCTTCTTCCTAAGTCTAGCCTTCAAAGTAATTCAACACTCAACTCTTGACAGGAAATGTGAACATGTAAAAAAAAAATTTTTTTTAAACACGATTTGGCTGAGGAGCTATTCTTTGCAGTGTTTCCAAGGATATAACAGAATCTGAACTGCAAGATGGATAAAATAACAAAGGGTTTGAATAATCCTAATGGTCAGAATGCCCTGATCATGTACCTGCAACAGTATTTTTGTATCCGTAGGTTTAAAAAATAAAAAAATTAGTGACAAGAGTGAACTGCTTTGTCTTTAATACCCCACCCTCTGACATAAAAAGAGCAAATCAGCGATGATAGATTTATATGTAAGAATTTACCTATCGAATGGTGAAAGTCAAGTCATAAACTGTTAACATCAAGATCCTGAAGAAAATAAAGCAACTCAGCCTAAGCTAGCTCAACCACTTTAGGCATTGTTTTTAAAACAATAAAATCAAATAGTAAGTGTCAGACTTTTGATACATCTCTTCTTCTCTAAATATACAAACACTCTATATGTGTCCACAAGAACAGAGCAATGATGTCTCATGTTTGCTACCGTCATACACACACACAGTCAATCAGGGAAATAACTTTATGGGGTCAACCACAAGAAATAAAAATGTTCAAAGTCTTCCCAACACTTTCGGTATCTGACATCACACATCAGAGAGGGCAAGCAGGGGAGACTTGGAATAATCTCTGCTTATGCAGGACAGAAAGGACTGTAAACTAAATAAAAACACACATTAAAAATGTTCATGCTGTTCAAACAGAATATAAAACAGGTTAACAGAGGCTAAAGTTCCCTCCCTGGTGAGACAAGTTCTCCCCAGCTTGCTGTGTCTCCTGGATCATTGCTGGCCTATTTCTCCCCTTTTCAGAAAAGCAGCTTCAAGCCTTTCCAAGGCCCCATGTGAGTTCTCTTTTCCCTGGCTGGCTGGCGAGACTGGTGTGAACTCCTATGGTCTGCAGGTAAGCAAAGGTGTACTGCACTTACCTGCACTGTTTGCCATCCCCCTATGACAGTAAGGAAGCTCAGATATTATCAGGCACAGATCCATGCCAAATGAGAGCTCAAGCCCACGTTATAGCTTCCCTGCTAGCTTAAATTGCAATCATTTATCTTTACAAGCCCTCAAGTTTAGTTTTTGAAAATTATTTAAAGACTTAACACCATAACGGATGTTTCTACTACACAGTACTTTTTTTAAAAAATCACAAAGTATTTCTAGGATGAGGTACCAAGAGGAGAGCAAAAAGATCAAGAATTGGAGTCTGACTTGTAAGTTTACAGTCCAGGTGAAGAAACAGGATGAATACATCTAAAAAAATAAGTAACTCTGAGAAGTATGTGTTAATTGCCAAATGAAAGATCCAGATAAGAGTGATGGCTAGGAACTAGATTCTAAAGGCCCCAGGAGAACTTTACTCCCCTTCCTAGGGAGGATGACAGCCTCAGGAGATCCCTCCCCATTTGTTTGGGCTCGAGCGAATCCACCTACATGTTGCAACTCACACTGCACCTTCTGGAACCTGCTCAGCTCAAGTCCCAACTACCTCTAACACTGGAGTCTGGAAGTGGGCTTCCAGAGCCCAGGAAGTGCCTGGGGCCATACATGTAAAAATGTTGTGCATGTACAGGTCATGATGCCATTTACGCAAATTAAAGAGAGACACAAAAGCATTGCACAGCCCTCATGAAGGAGCATATATAACACAGTAAGATGCTTTGTGTCAGGGGGTGGGTGCTAGGGAGGGAGGAATTAGACCCAAACTGTGGGGTTAGAGACTTCTTTTATCACAAATGTTGTATTTCTTTTTTAAATTTAATTTAATTTTATATTAGTTTCAGGTATATAGCACAATGGTTAGACATTTATATAATTTACAAAGTGATCCCCCTGATTACTCGAGTACCCACCTGGCACTATATTTAGCCATTACAACAAATGTTGTACTTCTTAAAGGTAAGAGAGTAGAGGTGAATATGACCAAATGTCAAGTTATTAATTCTGTGTGCTGGTAAAGTGGACATTTGTTATACATACACACAGAGAAGGACTCGGGAACTTTTTAGTTTCACAGAGGGACTCATAACCCCAAAACAGTTTAACATCCTCAATTTACAGGCTCCTGTTGCCTCCATTTCTCTCCTTGGTCTCCTGTAGCCAGGTATTCAGTGACCAATTCACAACCCATCATGTTTAGCTTTATGACACTTCCTCAGTTTTTAAAATATTAATTAAATATCCACCCCCATAATTTTCTTAATTTTTCACTGTTTTTCTCTCTCCTCCTCAACTAAAGGATAAGTTTTTTGAGGCCAAGAAACCTAACTTGGATCTGTCTGTGTTCCTCTGCTCACTGTCTCGCACAAAACAGTCAATAAACTAAACCAGTGTTATTAAGTGAAATTTAAGACTGAGAAACATCATACGAAATGCAGCAATAAGACTGATTTGGCTACCTTTCATTCTGGAATAAAGCTATTCTCAAAAGCAGTAAATATTCATCTCTACAGCAAGAGTTATCTCCTGGGTGTATGTGCATACACATGTGCACGCGCATACACAAACACACACACACACACACACACACACACACACACACAGACACACACAAACTTTTCATGTATGTCATTTCTTTTCTCTTAAGAGCTAAAAGCAGCAGACTTCCAAGACCAAAAGAAAATGGAAAGGAAAGAGGGGAGGGGAAGGCGAAGAGAGGGGAGGGAACGGAAGGGAAAGAGAAACCCTCTGTATATATTAACATATCTTTGTTTCACAACTTAAGAAACAATTCTGGATTTTAACACCCAGGGAATGTGGGTTTATGCCATGTAGAGATTTATAATTATTCCAATGAGGCATTTCCCAAACTGTATTCCTGGTGTGAGTTCTTCAGTATGCCAAAAGGCACTGTCCTTCAATGGCCTTCCACTACCACTGAAGAACACTGATTTTGGAAAACTATCTACATTCAGAGTTCTCACGGAGATCGACAATGCACGTTACTACAGCAAAGTCTCAGAAGTCCTATAGTTAAAAATAAAATAAACTTTAGAGAGTCACCTTGGTATAAGCCAATGTTTCCAAGTTTATTTTAACCACAGAATAGTTTCTGCATGGAACAAATTGATCGGTGGAGGACCCTGCAGTCTGAGGAACACATGCCGGCTCTTATAATAACATCTTCTGGATTTAACACTTCAGTCTACATTTCAAATATCTCACTCCATTGTCTCCATAAATATGATTCATACTCATAAAATCAGAAATCCTAGTTTTAGTTTAAAAAAATATGGTCCCTATTACAATGCCATGGATTTTCATAAAACCTTTATGAACTAATTCACATACTCACCCCTCATAATACTAAGAATAGAAGAATTTCAAGGATCAACTTCATCAACCCAATAGTGTTAAACCAACTGCAGTCATAAAACAAGCCTAGACCCCATCCTCATTGAGTGATAACAAAAATACATCAAAACTCCTGGAAACCAAATTCTGCTTTGGAGTCTCTAGCTTCTCAAGTGGAGAGCTGTATGAAGGAATAATGTAAAATGTCTATTATAATAATCTGACTTTATATAACTTTGATAGCTATCTAAAACACAGGAAACAAAAATTCAAGCCCTAGTACCAATCAAAACAATGCCAACTAAGATAATACCATTTTTTTTTACCTATCAAATTAGGGAATATTTTCATATAGAATATACTATATTAGTGGTGTTTAGGGAAATGGGCCTTCATATACAAAGCTGATAGCGAAGAAACTTGGTATTACCATTTTGAAAAACACTAGCATTAAAATTTTGCAGTCTCTCTAATGCAACAATTCTACTTTAAGAATGCAGGAAAATGAAAACAAATCATGAGCATATACAGACTTCAGGTGGTACAAAAGCCAACAACAATTCTCTACTTGGACTCCCCCAACTCAGGAGGCATAGCAGGGGCATAGGACGAGGCACACAAACACCCCAGGTCTCTCTTAATGTTCTCCAAAGGAGAAGGTATCCCATAACTCTGCCATATCCCGCCACTGTCTTTCAACTCAAGAGAAAACTCAGCCCGAAGTATGGAGGGGCACGAACTTCGCATCCGGGGTTATCTTCTAGCAGAAGCATCCCCTTTGAGAATAGTGAGACTTTGAGGAATAAAAAGAAAGGAACCTTGCTACATTGGGAATGAGAGTTGACTACTCTGGCTGCAGCATAGGAGACCCAAACCAAAACAGTGATCAGAGAAAAAGGTAGCCACTGAAAAGGGAAAGGATACCTCTGCAGACAAAAAGAAAAGCTTGGTCGTGAGAGGTAAAAAGCTCTATATATGATATTGAGTGAAAGAGAGCCCAAGGAAAGTTCCCACAATCCTCTAAGGGAGGACAAGAAAATGAAAAAGAATTAAAACAATAACAATGGCTTGTTTTCAGAAGAAATGTGTTTTTATGTGATTCCAGCACTGGTACCTATCGCTAATATTTTCTCAAAAAAAAAAAAAAAAAAAAAGGATAAAAGTGAAATAATAGGACAATTTATTAGCTTCAGAAAAATGTACATATCTAATGTTTAGCTATACACAGGAATCAGGGAATGCAGTAACATGAAGACACTTTACAAACAGCGTATCTGGTTTTGCTCAGCACTAGATTCTTGGCTCTTAAAAAACCTATTTCTGAATGAATGAATGTTGCCCCATATTCTTCATTTTCTGGCAACCTAATTTAATATGAGCTACACTGGCCTGAAAGAATTGGTGTTTTGGATTACTTCTAAAAATCTGAAACAACAAGACTAGCCTTACTTCCACGTATTTATCCACCTTGAAGAGTAACCTACTGCGGTTTCTGTCCCTGTGCCTTTCATTATCGCTGCTGACTCCATCCTCCTGGCTATCAGCAGAGGAACCTGTGGCTTATAAAAAAATGGAATGTGATAGCATAGTAGGGGTTTCAACTGCTGGCCACCTTCTTCAGGCTCCCCTCCACTTACATCATTCTGATCTCTAAATATGAGACTGTCCCTTTCTTGGACCTTTTGGACCTCACTTACACACACCAGGAGGTGTCGATGACCAAAATCTAGTTCTCAGGCACAAGGCTTGGTAGGCCCATTCTGCAAACAGAATTACAAAGATTTAGGGAAGTTTCAGTCTAATTGGAAAAGAAAATGGGCAGAAAAAAGCAGTCTCCATAGATACAAGCTTTTCAACATATTGCTTTTCTGCTCTTCTGTTTCCTTACACTGAAAATGTCAACGCAGAACCGGAATGCTTACACATTCCACCCATCTCTCCACACCCTGACTGGTGATACCCAGCTGGAAATTCTGAAGACCACAGGGCGGCGTAGAAGATAGCTGGGATATAAAGCTCTTCAGAGGCGAGCAATGAATAGCTGCAACATGCTATTCAAAGCACTACTAGGAAGAAGATATTGTCTCGCCCTTCTCACAACACATCTTCCCCTTCACCACTAAATTGCATAAGGATGTGACTGTCTATGCAGGTGGCAGACAGGCAAAGAGAGGGCTAGGCCTTGTGCTTTCATAGATGCAGAGCTCAAGCAATAGCACAGGTCCCAGGGACAAAGTGGTCAAGGTGTGGTTATCTATGGCTGCCTGAGTGCTGCTGAGAACCACGGGCCCATGGATGCAAATTACTGTCTTGTACTGGTCCTTGACAACACCTGAGTGTGTCCACGTGCATGAAAAGAAGATGAGAGAAAGAATCAGGGGGCAGCAGTTGTGCAATGAAAAACTTCAGGAAATGGTGGGAACAGATCTGAAGGACAGTGGATTCCATTTCCATCAGTTAAGAAAGGGCAAGAACATTTTTAAAAAGGGAGAAAAGATAGAATTGACCACATGATGCAACAATTCCACTTCTGGGTATATTGCCAAAAGAACTGAAAGCAGGGACTCGGAGAGAGATTTGTATACCCATGTTCACAGTGGCATTATTCATAAGAGCTGAAAGGTGGAAGCACCCCAAGTGTCCAATGATGGATGAATGGATTAACAAAATGTAGTACATACATACAATGGAATATTATTCAGCCTTTAAAAGGAAGGAAATTCTGACACATACTGCAACATGGATGAACCTGGAGGACATTACATTAAGTGAAATAAACCAGTAACAAAAAGAGAAATACTGTATGATTCCACTTATGTGAGGAACCAAGAGCAGTCACATTCATGGAAAGAGAGAGTAAACTAGGGGTTGCCAGGAGCTGGAGGGAAGAGGGGATGGGATTTGTTGTTTAATGGGTACAGAGTTTCAGTTTTGCACGATGAAAAAGTCCTGGAAACTGGTTGTAAAGCAGTGTGAATATACTCAGCGCCACTGAATTGTATAATTTACGATGGTTAAGATGGTAAATTTCATGTTATAAGAATATACTTAACACTACTGAACTGTATAATTCACAATGGTTAAGATAATACATTTTATATGATGTGTATTTTAACTATAATTAAATGCTTTTAAAGAAGAAAAGTCTTAGAATGATAAAAAAAAAAAAAAGACCCTGTCCTTGTATTTTAAAGTGAAACTAGAATTAAATGAGAAGCCATGAAAATGACCATATATATATATTAGGGATGTGAGTTGTGACAGGACTTTAGAACTGGTTGATTGTTTTAAAAGCAAACTACATTCTCTGTTGCAAACAGTATAAAACCATTCTTGAAGCTGCCCCTCATGTATTCTTTTCCCACATTCTAAATTAGAGATCTAGCTTTAGTAGAGCCTCAGTCAGGGCAAATAAATTTGCAAGTCATGGCACGCCCCCTAGATGGACTGCCATCTATCATCAGTGGTTCTCATCAGGGATGACTCTGTCCCCCTAGGAGACTGTGGAAATGTCTGAAGACAGTTTTGGTTGTCATGTGTGTATGGGGGGGAGGAAGGGGTGGGAAATGCTGCTGGAACCTAGTGGGTATCTCAGGGCGGCTGCTACATATCCCACAATGCACAGCATAGTGACCCACAACAAAGAACTTTCTGGCCCCAAATGTCAATAGTACCAAGGTTGAAAAACTCTGCTCTAGGTTGGCCTAGGGATTCAGAGGCCAAGTTTGTTTTTTCTTGGTTTCGTTTTTTCTTTTACACATGCCTTGAGCAGCCAGTAGTTACTAACTTGCTAGACACGATGCTAAATGCTCTCTATACATTACTTCACTCAGACCTCTCACTCTTAGAAGAGTGATACTGCTATGACTCCAGTTTGGAAAGGTCAAGAATTTGTCCGAAGTCAGGGCTACTGGTAGAATTTTAAATAAACTCTGCAGATCTCCAGAGTGGTATTCTTACCCTCTACTTCTCAAACCTTCATGTTCCAGGGTTCAGTGAGAAGCACATCAACACACTAATGTTCAATGAGACACACTGTGAAGAATGCTGGCACAGGGAACCATTAAACCAAGCAATTCCCTTTCCCACCCGAGTCCCTTCTGCATCTTGGCAGTCTATCAACCCCACACAAACTATGGAAGAACTTTCGTATTCAAGGGGAATATTTCAGGAAAAATTATTTTCTATGTGTTATAAAGGTTACTGTCCTTTGTACATTATAAAATTCTTCTATTCTGCCTGAATTTATTTGCATCAAGAGAATCTTAACAACTAAATTCCTATGACTATATCAGAATCTTCCAATTCAGAAGTCACTCCTAAACAACTCTGAAGAATTCTCAAATGTTAAACATTTCAGGAGGCAGAGCTGGATACATCCCTAGCTAACTGTCTTTGCCTGTCATGAAATTCTTCCTCTAGAAAACCATCTGGGACAACAACTATTCATCCTTCAAAACCCTGCTCAAGCTTGGTGTACCGATTCTGTGAAACATTCCCATATACCTCCTAGTTTGTCATTCCTTCTGTACCAGTTTATACCGTAACATCCTTCTATACTACACACACTTCTCTACATTAACCATTAGCCAACCAGACTATAAGCTCCTTGCTTAACACAAGGAATGCATACATCTTATGTGTTTTCGTATACACCATTACAACAGACCCTCAAAGGGGTGGGAAATAGAGCCTGCCACCTTACTGCCATATTCTACACATAAAGCTGATTGTCTCAAAATTATATTCAACTACTAGCACCTTTAATAGACCCTTAAAAGTCAAAAACTAATGCATTAAGACAGCAGTCCCCAACCTTGTTGGCACCAGGGACCGATGCTCCTATGAGAATCTAATGCCTGATGATCTGAGGTGGAGCTGAGGTAGTGATGCTAGCGCTGGGCAGCAGCAGCAAATAGCTCACTTGCCCACCTGCTGCTCACCTCCTGCTGTTGGGCCTGGTTCCTAACAGGGGGTTGGACACACCTACCCCCTTAAGACATCAAATAAAACACTGAGGAAGATACCTATAGTAGGACATTTGCCATTTCCTCTGAATCTAGAGAAGGTCCAAGTAATTTTGGCAGACTTAACATGAGTTTCTCAAAAGAAGTGATGAATTCCTTAGTTGCGGAAATTAGTCACAAAGTCTCTTGCAAGGAGTTTGTCATTTGGGACATCTGGGGAGTTACATGGGTGCCAAGGTCCTCTTTATTGTCGGTATCATATGCACCAAATTAGCCGTGGCTTCAACAAATAAGAGACACTTCCTCCATTCCACTGTCTTGGTTTTTGTTTTGTATTTGTGTTTTAACAATGATCACAGCCACTCCCAAATTCAGGGTTTATCAAAGGTCTGGACCACTGCATCAGAACCACTGGGGGTGTGGAATGCCTAGCAGGAATGCTTGGCGAGAGAGAGAGAGAGAGAGAGAGAGAGAGAGAGAGAGAGAGAGAGAGGGAGACACAGACACACACACACACACACACACACACACACACACACACACACACACACACACACACACACTCTACTGAATCAAAAATCTCTGGGGGTGTGTGGCTTAAGCACCTGTAGTTTTAACAAGCCAGCCCTTCAGGTGAGTCTGATGCACTCTCAAATTTGAAAGCCACTGCCTTAAGTCTGTGGATCTCAAGTATTAGTGGCCACCAGAATCACATGAAGGACTTGTTAAAACACAGATTTCCAGGCCCCACCCTAGGTTTTCTGATTCTGTAGTTCTTCTCTGTGGACAGAGACCTTGCAGCTCTAACAAGTTCCCAGGTGATGCTGATGATGCTGGTTCCTTTAGAGACTTAAGAGTGGGGTTAGGAACCTGGCAAAGGGAGATTTAATTTCCATTTCATCTGCTTTTGCAATTTTTCCTCACCTTGTGTATTTTTTTAAGTAAGGAACAGAGACTATTTCTCTGTTTATGAGAAAATTCTATAGTATTATTATATAACTTAAGAAAACACCAAAAGAAACTCTTCAACAGAATGCTGTTGTCCTTTCACTCTTCTCTCCCAACATTCTGAAAGACTCTCAAAGGCAAAAGTTACCCTAAACTTTGGACCAGCAGATCAGCACTCAGCCAGCCCCAGCCCAATTGGTTTATAACTCAAATAACTTGCTACCCAAGCACTGCACCTTCTGACTTCACCTCAAAGTGATTTTTCTCTGAAACACCCTGTACTACAACCTCAATTGGCACTGGTTTCTGTTAACGAACAGAATGGTCTGCGCCAACCACAGCTTACAGCACGTGTACTCGGCCTACTTCTCTATTTTAAATGCCTAATGATTATTGCTGCATCTGAACCCATATGGAGGGAGCTGGGCCTGCTGGTTGCCTCTTGCCCCATTCCAAGCCCTCCTACAAGTGTGTACTCAGCAAACCCTCCAAGTAAAGACAGGTTATACAGTGTTGCTCCATGTCAGAGCAGAGGCCTCAAACAATCAAGGATTTTTTTTTTTTTTTTTTTTTTTTGGAGAAATGATCAAACCCGGGGGTGGGGACAGAACTTCCTGCAAGAAACCGCATCCTGAACAAGCATCGCCACGACTCACTGTAAATAAATACTCTCTCCTTGCAGCACTTCCGTCAACTGTCAGAGCCCTGGCTCCAATCGCCTTTCAAGTCCAAACAGGAAAGGGGAGAAAAGAGAGTGAGATGGCAGATAGGAGGTTTAATTTGCTTCTTGCTGCAGTTTTCATTGGTGGGGCACTTCTAATTCAACAGGACTGCCAGCTGCCTGGAATTGCTCCTGGACCCCACTTTTTCCTGTTAACCTTCATAATTGTATTATTACAGGCCAGCCCACAACTGGCCTACCCAATGCTGAGGAGTGAGGCTCCTTCCCTGGATCAGATAAGCAGCCAAAATCAAACGGGCTGGCTGCAGACAGAAAGGCAACTGACATTTGTGAGAGATGCTCTGTACATGCCTCTGTTGTAACTTAGCCCAAGGGATTGGGCGGGGGAGGGGGGTCGGAGGGTCGGAGGAAGGGGGAGATGGCCGTGGGGACTGGAGGGTTTAGAAAGGAAATAAGCCAGTGACCTCAATTTTCTGGAAAACGAATGCGAAGTATATTCTTTTCCAAGTGCACCATGTGGCTGGGCAAAGAAAGACATGAAAAGGATCATTCACGTCATTGACAGCAATGGCGACTATTTCTCAAGTACGGACCATGTGGTAGGCACAACACAAGAAGGCTTTAATAAGCCTCCTCCCCTTAGTCCTCACCTATAGTAACTATGAAGCAGACTCCATAACCCCCATTTTACAGATGAGAAAACCAAATTTGGGAGAGCTAAAGAAACACCTGTTGGTTCGCAAACTGGTGAAAGCAGGACTCAAACTCAGTTCGGTCTGAATCAGGGCTGCCATGCTGGGAAGGGTGTGCACTGCACAACTCGAGGTGCCAGGCATATCACTGGCAATGTAATGACAGCTCCCAGTATCTTGTTTAGAACCAGAACAGGGCTGATATACAAGATCATGTTTTAACCACGTAATGTACTGCCTCCCGAAGTTTTCTGAAAAGTAAAAATAAGCTCCATCCATCCAGCTTCTCAAGAAGTTCTAAGAGCCTAAGGTCATTTGAACTCAGTGGCATTCAGAACACAAAGTCAATTCACCCCTTTATGTGGGCCTTTCTTTGTTACATTCCCTATAGTTCTAACTTCTCATCTGTGTCTATGTTACAGGACCAGGCCAGAAGTCTGTTCTCATAGACTACTGGAAGTGCCACTGCCTGGCACATAACAGGCACTCGATAAATATGTACTGAAAAAAACTTGTGGGTGAATGAATGAATGACATCATGTGTTTTATGTGGAATACCTGGTTGTCAGAGGGACCAAAGCAGAAAACAGCTCTTGCCCTTCTCCAAGAAGCCTGGGCCCCATGGAGAAATGGGGGAATCTGCCATCCTGCTAACACTGACTCCCAGAAAAACTGCTGCCATTCGTGGGGACCCACTGATTTTTTTTTTCTAATAACTGGAAATGCAGGCCCGGGCATAGTGAGGGTAGCAGCTCTTGTTGCAGATGGGGGTAATACAATGTGGTGTTGGCAGTCCCAGAGAAAGCAGGCAGGGTAATGACCATGTTTAAGAATGAAGGAGTGGGTGAAACCTCATAAACTCTTCGCAGACAGGACATGCCCCTGGAGCCTCTGCCCTGGGGAGGGAGGAAACCAGGCAGCTTCCCTGGGGCAGCGAAGGGTAGAGCTGGAGACAGGGCTGAGGAGCCAAGAGCACCCACTGCTGCGCGCTGGGGGAGGGGGAGCATGTGAAATTAATAAAAGTAAAAATGAAGCATCACAGGTAGCAGTATAGCATTATTAAAACTCTGTAATGTCTCAGAGGTTCCTATGAAGTCATGTTCTTACAATTCACTCATAATATTTAAAGACAAAATTATATGCCTCATAACTCTCCAATGAGTATGTTTTTCTATGGATCCCATTGTTTATACGGGATGCACGGCTTCCAGAAAGTTTAAATCATTTAAAGGATTAAAAAACTGGCACTTTCCAAAAATCTAGCTGCACATTCCTCAGTGGGAACCACTGTCGATTCTGACTACGTCCACACACATATATACTGGTACACGTATTTCAGGACACACTCTCTATCAGAGCTGTAATCTCAAATGCCCACAGGGGCCAGGCAGTTGCTTAAATGATTGAAGCAAGCAAGAATCAAACACCAGGGAGTGTGGGAAGCGTCCTTAGCGCCATTTAAATGAGTACCCTGTCCCCAGTATGGAAAAAAGCCTGGTGTTACCACATCACTTGATTTGTGAAAAGAAGCCAGAAATCTGGGTTTTGCATAGGAGTCCCAGTAAACAAAATTAATATTTAAATATTTGATTTAAAACATCAAACAAGTCAAATAAAACATATTTGTAGCCTGAATACCTCTGTCTACATATACGTCTACACATACACCAATAATGACTGCTGTTTAAATTTAGCCACCGTATGACCAGGTCTTCTGCATCAAACATTAACAAGCTCACAAGCTCCCCCAAGGAGCTTACAAAGAGTAATACCTATTTAACAGATCAACAAACTGAGGCAGGAGGTACCTGAACAGTGACTGGCAACCCGCTGCCATGGGTTTATAGCAGGATCCAAATGGAAGTCACTGCAGCTGGAAGACAGCAGGTGATGAGTGGCCTGCTCCACTGTGTCAGAGTGCCAGTCTTCTCTACTGCCCATTACACATTTCACTCATGGAGACATGAAACGATCAAGACCTATATTCCATTTGCCGCAGAGGAATTGAAAGGAAATGTTAAAAAAAAGTGTGCACGAGGCCTTAGGCTAACAGCAAGATTATTCAAAGGACAGCCATTCTTGCTCAAAGTGCTTTACCTGTTAAGACACAGGTTATAACAGATATAAGCAGGGTCCTTCTAAAAGAATCTAACCTTTTGAATATATTTTTATTAATAAACTTGCATACTTACCAGAATGGGGGAAAGTAAGTATCTCTTTCTATCCCTTTTTTTCCTACTCAGGATCACAGAGAAATTTCAGTGCTTTAGAATCAGCCAGAGACAAGTGTAGACATGTTCTGAGAAGAACCTGAAATGACTCATTCTTCCAGTTTTCTTAAACCGATTTCAGCTTTTAGGAAAGAGGCTTCATTCACACACACCACACATCAGACAACGCCAGACCTTGTGGAACCCCTCACGGGTTGACAGATCCAAACACTTCTTCCCTCCTGAGGAATGTGAATGCTGCCAGCCTTGGGAAGGGAACCCCAGTGTAGAAATGCAATCCTTCTAAGATTTCAATCGTAGTGATTGACAGTTACCTCCTGCTCTATCAGATCTTTCTCTCCAAAGCAGAGTTAAGGATTCCCACTGCCTCTCTTCTCCTTTCACACTCCTCCCTGAAAGGCTTCCACAAAGAAATATACAAAATCCTCTTCCTTTAAGTCTGCAGAAACTTAGTATGGGCACTTAATGCTTTAACAGTTCTGCAAGGGAAGGCTGTTGACTTGTAAGGCATAAGCAATACTTAAGAAATTCCAGTATCTTCCAAAAGGCAGCTGTACCTATAATAATGTCCCTAGACAATAAGTGGAAGGTTTAGGCAGTGGTTAAGAGCATTGGTATTACGAACTCAAGGGTTAGGCTCTGTTGTTTTTGAGCTGTGAACGTGGGCAAGTAATTTCACTTCTCTCATCTGTAAACCAGTAGACAATAATGGTACCTGCCAAACTTGGTTTTGCTGCAGATGAAATGGGAGGAATTCAAGGAGAGCATTTCATGAGATACCCATAACTAGCAGGTAATGATTGTATGTCAGAAAAAGGGACTACTCTTTGCAACTGCTTTACTGTCCCAAATCAAGATCCTATTACAAACTTAACTTCTTTGCTTTGAACACCAAATTACCATTTCCACGATTTCAGGGCCAAATAATTGCCAAGTATTAATCCTTAGAAACCTGCTTAGCAAACATCAACCTGGTAATGCCAGCACATGTCTTTTTAACGGACGGCACTTGCAACTGTACAACTTAATAAGGTGTGTGGCATGTGAAGTTTGTTAGTTAATGTCAAACACTAGCTCCAGCAGGATCAAAGAAAATAATACATGTTATGACCAGATCTAATGCAAAATTGCTTCTTAGTTTAGACACAGAATGCCTGCCAATTTGGGAAAGCTGAATGGAAACAGTAATCAAACAATATTGCATAATCGCATTCATTGTCATTTTTTAAATTTCTGTAAGAAAGAGAGTGTAAGTTACAGAAATAGCAAAAAAGTGAATTCACTTCACTTAGGGCAAGGATTTTTTTCTATTGCAAAAATGCAGACCAGACACAGCCTTCCAAGTGTTAAAGCCAGGCTCAGAAACTAGGAGAAGCAAGTAAGGAGCCTAGGATGCAAAATTTAGGAAGGCACTCACTCTCAGAGTCATCCTAGTTCAAGTTCAGCACCTAACAGTGAGTGCCTCTGTAAACTTTGCACCCCAGACACCTCACTTGCCTCACCTTAGTCCAGTGTTACAAGGAGATGAAAGCAAAATATGATTTTCATGCATTTGTGTGTGGCAGCACCAAGATATAAACGAATGGGTAACATTATAACAGGTCTCTCCCTTCAACACCAGAATTTTATGGCTGGAAGCAGCCCAGGCAAGGGACAATTTCCTCTAGTCTTATCAAGTTCAAAGGCACCCGTTTGCAACTTTGTGAACATTTCCTAAACAATCTCTTCCCATCCTCTTCCACATAAATTATGAATAATTCCAAAACAATAAAATATCCCATTCTCAGATATCATTTTTTTTTTGCCTAAACCCTCAAGGAGGAAGGGAAGTAACTTAAAATCAAAAGGGACCACTTGCTGATCATGCCACCTGACCACTCAAATTGAGGACTCCTTTTTCTTTTCAAGAGCTGCTTATAAATGATTCATTGTTTGGCTAGATAAATTTCACAGTTCATTTTTAGAAAAACTAAACAATAATAAAGAATATTTAATTATACTCTAACATAATCTATGGAACATGGGGTTTAAAAAGTTTCACAAATCTCAGAGAGGAACTTCAACCTTAAAGCATGCCATTTCTTTCAAATTGAGCATTAAAGGGAAAGGGGCTTTAAAAACATGAATCCCTCGATACTCAAATTTTCCTTTCTGGTTTTGTTTTAACCTCACAAAGCCTCATTTACAAATAAACATGTTTCTAAATACATAATACATTAGAACAAGGAGTAGGAGGAGGACAAAGAAAAATCACACCTGCATACTAGAGTCAAAGTGTATATATTCCTAATTTCAATTATTACTCCGAAACCACTTTGGTTAGAAATTCTAAACGAATAGATTGGGAACTGAAAAATTACAGGTGTTTCTTTAAATCCATGCTGGCAATTTTTAGATGTGCTTCACTAATGATCTGAGCAGAAGCACTGCACATGGATAAAGAACCAGAACAGAAAATGTAATGAACATGGCTCTCTCCATTCTAACCTTCTGCATAACTTCACCATGGAACTACTAGCTCATTGCCAATGAACGCCACTCTCTAATGCCACACAAGTTTTGCTATCAGCTGTCCAATGCAAATGTGTGCACAATTCCGTATGCACTGCAGAGCTATAAAATAAGTCAGTGTGTTAGGATGTGTGAACCATGCCTGTTTCTGAACATAATTTCGTGGTGTCTAGTGCACCGTGATATATCTTGATTCACCCTCCCTTCTCTTCACAAGAAAGCCTATCACCCTAAGTTAATTTTGAACAAAATTAAAGAATGGCATAAGAGAAGCTCCTGTCTAAATACTGCTAAATTCAATTTCTCTTGAAGAAATAAAACAAGTGATATGATGAGTTGGTCATTTTTTTTTCTTTAAAGAGGGAAGAATGTATAATTTTATGGAATATTCTTTCATTCTCTTTTTTTTCTTTTCTTTTTTTTTTTTTTTTTTTTTTTTGAGACCTAATTATATACAAAGCAAGAAGTAATTTTTGCCTCCTGCTTATATTTTATGTTTTGGGCACTTCCATTTCATGTCCCTTGACACCTTTTCCAATAATCCATCTACTTGATATTGGAAAGCCTCACATGAATAAAACTTTATGGCACTATAGGCGTTTAGCCTTCCACTGACATTCCTGGCCTGTTCAATTCTGCAATTCAATCAAAATCAAATCTCAAAATCCTCTTGTCAGCCAGCACTGCTTTCATATGCCCGAGCCTTGTGTAAGGATAACTGCATCCAATCTTCCCCCCAAGCAGTGCTTATATTGTTTTATTACAGTTCAATGAGTGGAGTTCAAAATTACATGCAGCTGCCTACTACTGTGGTCGGGCTATGTTACGCATGGACACAAGAACTGCCCACCAGGCCTGAAATCATTCACTTACTAGCTGGCCAGAAAGACAGGGAGCACTTCTTTGTATGGAAGAACATCCTGTCTGCTAGATCTAAACAGGGAGATGTTAACAGATCAGTCCCTTTATAAAAGGATTGTGAAAGCCCAATGAAATGCAACTCAAATGTGCTCAATGTTAAGCATGTGGCTAGAGCACATAAAAGCAAAGATAAACCTCAACATGCACTACTTATTCTCAGAAAGCTTGTGAAGGAAGATAAAGAGATCTGGAATAAAAGACATCTTAAAGAATTTTTATATGTGTTTTAAATGATGGCGCTTCATTTAAATGGGCTTTTTTTTTTTAATGCCCCCAATAATTCTTTCATCGAAACACAAAGACATAACACAAAGCCAATTACACACAATTTAACCTGATGAACAATACAGTAATTAAAACACTAGTAGTTTGGAAATGTTCCTGATAAACTCAAGTAAGGCAGAGCGAAGGTGAAATGGCATTAGGGGTGCATCTTCTTTGTAATACTAGGACGAACACATCAAGTGGCCATCCTCTATTTTAAAAAACAAATTTAAAAAAATGAAGAGAATCTATGGAACCATAAAAGAAGACAAAACCGGGTCTCATTTGTGTAAGTATTAATTACCCAGCCATTGTCAAATGGGAAATAATGGCTAGCTAGAAGAGGAATTGACAAAACCGCAAATAAAAACGTATGTGCTTACTCCAAGCTACCTTCAGGTTAATAATTCCATGAGCAAAACAATAGCTTCCTAGGGTACAGCTTTCCAGGGGAAAAGAATTACCCCTCTCTTATTTATGAAGATGGGCATCTCCTCTGTAGGTGGTTACACACCACTCTGTGGAAAAGGTCAATGCCAACAGGGTAAAGAAGTATGTACAGCTGCAACAATTTTACCTGTGAGGTCTCTAAAAGTAAACACCGTGGAGCCCCCCAAAAGGTGAATTTATATCCATTTTAATACCTACCACCCTGTGTCTTTTGAAATAATGTCATCAAAGGGAACTCTCTAAAGGGAACATGAAAAGCTCTCACATACAGAAACTTCTTACACACTACAGAAATTAGTCTCAAGACTCAAGAGTTTAAGTATTGAGTTAACCCCAAGCCAAAGGGGCAAACATAAAGGTATATATTCTGTTGCAGCTATGTTTATAGGTAACAGCTTGGAAAACCACATGATTCACGTGCAAGAGTACCTTATTTTTTAGTAACACAGGTGGATCTAAAGAACCATCAGGGCAAGAGAGGGAAAATTCAGAGTTGGCACCATGGTGGATGGGTTTCTAGATAAAATTTTATTCTCTCTGGGATAAATGACAAGGTCAAGGTTCACTGACTCAAAGAAGGCTCTCGTTATATTTTAATATGTTAGAGGGCTGAACTTCAAGGGAAAAGGCATACATTTTTTAATGTAGACACCGCTTCAGTCAAGATTCATCATTCTTTGACTGTCATAGACCTGAGCGGCTGCCTCCCTTCCAAGTCAAGTGCAGTTAGATGTTACTGTTCAATCACTGAGAAAATCCGCTGGTGTTCCCCAAAAATGGAAATGTATTCCACATACTTGTCTCCTCCTTTTCTGTTCCCTTTCACTCAGTGGAGTCCAATGGGTAAAATGGACAAACCTCCAAGGCATTTGATGGACACTCTTATTACTTCTCAGAGTAGACTTCTGGCATCTCAAGAAAATTCGGAAGATCAGACAATATAGCCCACAGTTCTGATGACAATGAGATGGAGTAGAGCAGCAATGTTATTGGGTTCTTTACTCTTCCTACGCAACTCGCTTTCTTCTTTTAAATTACTGGTGTGGCCCCCATAATAATTTGATTTTGAGACTCCTGGACTATAGGCTACCTCGAATTATTTCTAGTACTGGATTTCTACAATCCTATCACAGTTGGTGATGTTTGAGCCAATACCAGTGAATGTTCTCATACTGCCTACTTCTTAAGAAAGGGGAATAAGGAGAATAGGGATATATATATAGTTTCATGATAAATGCCAAGACCAGCCAGCCAAATACAGACAAGAATAAATGAAGCCCCCTTCCCATACCCAACCTCATCCCTACCAATCCCCAGTTTCCTAATATCTACCAGGCAAGGGAGTTATTGGTTCAAAACATGAATTATCAGATACATTCTTTAAACTGAATGACACATGCAAATGGATATTTTGAGAACTGGTTACCTTGGTTATTCTAACAGCTAAAGGAGTTTCACAGTGTGATCTTGGCAGCCCCAAAGGCTGAATCAAAGGGTCGGCTGTAATAGGATTTCAGCACAAGAAGCAAAGAATGTCTGGTGCTGATGGACTCATAAAGCTCATTGAAGTCTAACTCCTGCTTTTTCACAAATGAAACCAAGCTCCCAGCCACAACCCAGAGATCTTGTCCAAAATCATTGAGATGGTATCACCTTCAGGATTTAGAATACTATTCTCATTAAAGAAATACCATGTATACAACAAAATGTCGATAAAATTCAGAGCTGAGCTGACTGGTCACATTCCTCTTCTGAAGAGCCCAAGTACAAAGGGAATTCAGGAATACTATCAAGCTCCGGCACCAACATCCTAATAGCTTCTGCCTTGTACAGTCCAAAATATAAAGTCTTCAAGTAAAGACTGACCTTACCCATTTTCATGCAAAGAGATAAAATCCTAAAATCTCATTAAGATCCAGGCATCCAAGCTTAAGACAATGAACAGATCAAGCTTGACAGTACAACTCTGGAAAAGAGCTGGTGTGACTTCGAGTATTTCTACCTCTTCTGCTGGCTGCCAAATCCTTTACAGAGTAAATATTTATATTCAGGAAAATCCTGGGCTACATTGTTTCTTCTCCCATCTCCTTTGCAAATGTCCCTCTCCAGTGACCCTGGAGTTCAGAACTACATTAGCTATGTTTTGTTACATAACAGGAGCTTGTAGAAGGGGTAAGAAAGGTGGTTCAGAAGAATCTTAACTGCCCCTCTATCCAGCTGAGAGAACTGTGTTCTTACAGGGCAACTGGTCAGGTTGTTGGGACTAATTTAGAATCTTTGTGCCTCCACATACATGAGGAGTATCATCTGTATTTTCACTTTTTTATGAAAATGCTCCTTAATGTTCACACAGACGTGGTTTTACACTGAAGCAGGAGCTGAGGCAGAGGGACGGGTGTTCAACAGAAAACCACAAAGACAACAAGCACCCAGAGTTGCTTTCGAATTTTTTCTGTCTTTTCAAAAACTCTACAATATAAAAAAAAAAGACTGAACCTTGGTGTTCCAAGTGACCTGGACCAGCAGCATCTGTATCACCTGGGAGCTTGTTAACGACACAGGGTCCCCGACCCCAGCCCAGCCCCACTAAATCAGAATCTGCATTTTAACAAAATCTACACCTGATCCTTATGTGTGCACCAAGGGATGAGGAACACTGCTCTAAAAGAGTTCTCATCGGTTGCTCTTGAATGGTGGGATAGTAAGGATGACTTCCCTGACTTCTAAGACATACATAAAAGTCTGCTGTCCACTACAGCTTGAAAACCAGCAACCGTCTTCAAACGTGCATCTCCTTCTGTGCTGTACCGATGGGGCTGGTTTCAATCCACTGCTAAAATGATCAACATACTGAAACTGTATAACTTGCAAAAACTTCAAAAAGCATATTCTAGCTTTGTATATCCCAGAATGAATGGGGTAGGGGCACTGTTCTGGAATTCTTATGAATGACACACATCTCTTTACAAATAGTCGATTTCCCAAAGTAAATGTGTGCATTCTAAGTAAAACATGCACATACATACACATGCTTTTAGTGCTAAATTTCTTCATAAAAAAATGATAGACAGATGTGGAAATATCTGTATCAGTATACATTCCTGCTGTCTGAAATAGAGACACATGACTGAGAGAATGCACCCCTATATGCAGATACCTTCAAACAAAAACAGAGCTGCTACAGAATGAAAGCGCTCTCCTTCATTCTAATATTCACTTTGTCTAGGACCAAACCAACTGATTTAACATGCAGCAATAAATAACCTGTTATATGTTAGCTTTTAGTCATTAAACACCCTTCCTTTTTAATTTAAGAAAACTTGGAAACTAGCTCTCAAAGGGGTCCTAAATAAAAACTTACTTAAATGTTGAAGAAAACACTGCTTTTGATACAATCTAGATAAAACGAATGATGAAAACTCTTAAACGCTGGAAGGAGTGGTATTTCAAAGAATTAACTAATTGCAATGTGAGTAACAAGATGCATTTGCTTCTGAGTCCCTCTCACTTCACGCTTTTAAAGACTCAAGTTTTAAATCTAGAGAAGCCCAAATGTTTATCATGAAGAGGAAGAATCTAAATATTTTAAAGGATTGCACTTCCAACAGTTTCAATTTCCCTGATGCGGGTTACCTAAAAAAGAAAAACGCTATTAATAATAGTTATGGGTGCGTATGTTGTGGGAGCTACATGCAAACTTATGCTTTCTTTATCTGTCATTGCAGATCTGCAGGGATATGCGAGAACGGTTTTTTAATAAACACCACCATTTTAGTTTTAGTTCAAAGTGTTCTTTTTCATTCAACTAAGATAGTAAACGTGACTATAATTTGACAGCATTAATAAAACAATAAAGCAAGAGTTCAAGTAAAGCAAATTGGACAAAAGGCTTCCCAAAAGGCGCAGTTATGAAGTCATGCCAAGCTGAGGAAAAGGAGTTAATGCCTGTAGAACAGCAGTTGCTATTGCCCTGGTCAAGTGCTTGGGAGGGAGCAGCAGCCCTTCCCCAGCAGAGCGGGAGTGAACACAATTCTTTATGAAATCGACAAACTAGTCCATCTTGCTTTACAGCAGAGCATGTGAGCAGCAGGTACAACAAAGAAAGAGAATGAGAAGGGGACACATGAAATTCTGGCAAAACAGGAAATTTGAGGAAACTATTTCTGAAATGTAAATAATGTTTTCTGTTACTTTCATTATTGCGGAAGCAAAGAAGCTACATTCAACGAAAGGTGCCGGTTTTTCTTGTAAACTCTTAATTTTTCAGATGTGAGAGTTAGTTCATCATGTACCGAGCTGATACTTTATATATAAGTTTAAAGCATCACAATAGTGACCAAAATTTATTTTATGATTATCCTTGAACCTCAGCCCTCTCTTTTTGCTCTTGGAGACCGTGGAAACAGACTGTTTGAATCCCAAGTCCTTCACACACCAGCTCTGGGACTCAGGACAGTGTATTTCTCTCAACATCAGTTTTTTCTCTGGAAGGTGGGGATTATAGCAGTTCCTACTTCACAGAGATATTGTGAGATACCTAAATTACACAGTGACTGAAATATAGTAAGTGCTAAATATGTTAGGTATTCTTATTATTAACATCAGGACAATCCTCTTAAAATAAACCCATGGAATATCAGAGTCAATTTTTTTTTTCCTGTAAAATATCTATGTCAACTAATGTCAGCAACTTTATCTTTAGAGAAAGAGTATTTGCAGGTTATTACTAAAAAAAAACGCCCCATGTGAAAAAGACTGCCCTGGCAACATATCTCAGAAGTGTGTCATTTACTCTCAAAGAAAGCAGGATACACAAATATGACTTCTCATACGAGAATATAAAGATGGGTATTTGAGAGTGCTAACAGAATGCTAGGCTACTGAAGGCACAGTTTACTCATTCACATATCTCTACCATGTTCTTAAATGTTTTTCTTATCCTCACCATGAAACAAACAGAAATAATAAAGAAAAGCATCCACAAATGCAAAGAAATCAGAAATCATAGAAAGCTACATTAATAAAAATGAAAATACAAATTAAAAAGTTTAGATCCAATAAAATAAAAGCCTGCCTTATATATTTATACACACCAGATTCAAGCAAATCCATAGAACTGCTATGCATACAATCCTAGAATATCTATGTAGATAGCAATTATTGTACTTTATTACAATTTCATTATGTGTACCTAGACACATTCTGCCAGGTACACACATCGAATATCTTCAGTAATCACAAAAGAGATCCAGTCCTTATAGGGGAACTGTCCGAATCTCCATTTTCACCTCTATGAAATCAAAGTAACATTTATCAAAGTAGATGACCAAAGAGAGTTCTGCATGTTAAATAACAAGGCAGTATTATCAGAACTACAGTGCATTTGCAGATTCGTGTTTAGTGCATATCCCTTTAAAGTATACTTTGTGTACTATGTCTCACATTTAGGCAACTGAGAACTCCCAGGCACACAAACAATAGAGGAGAAATGGCTCAACCACTGGGTAAAAATATGCAGTTTGTCCAACATGCACAATTGAAGCAATCAAAAAATGCCTGTGAAAATGTTTTTATTGATATTTACTGGTAGGTTTGTTTGCCACAAGTCATAATCACTCCCTTTCCCTACTTTTCTCATTTTAGCAAACAGTCCCCTGCTGTGCATCCCCAACACAGGCGCACAGGACAGGAACCATGGGCCGGAGGCTTCTGCACCGCAGATCCCAACCAGCACCGACAGCAGCACGCACCAATTTCAGGAAAATGAGAGTTCAGCCCTTTCTTTTCTCTCCCTTTTCGTAATCTCATAGAAACACAACTGTTCCAGGAACCAGCCCCCTACCAGTCAGATATTTACACTAAACCTTACAATGCTATCTCATCGATACAAGATCACTTTACTTCTAAACCACATCAAGCTGTATAATACTCCAACAATCAAAAACATTGCCCCTTGAGAAAGATGCAGCCCAGATTATTTTCATGTGCTTATCGGAGCAGAAAGCCAACATTTTTGTTTAATGCAATGCAAATCTCAAAAAAGAGTCAGAGTTTAACCATGAATGCAGCCGAGAGGCAAATATCCTTCCAAAATATATGTGGCCATATACATAATACTTACATACACATTACACAGGCACATAGCAAGCTATAAGGAATTGATGGCTCAGATCTGGACCAAAACTTTAAAGTGTTTGCATTCTCTTAAAGCGAAACTCCATTTTCAAAAACCCAAACAAGCATCAGAAGAGATAAAATATTTTTTTTTAAGTCTTAGGTAAAATATAATACCCCAGTTCATGACAAGGTGAAATATTCTGCCTTTTTACTCTGATTTGCAGCACAGGTATGTGAGAAAAGTAACAGAGTATAGCATTTACCTACCCATTTAGCAAATAATATGGAAGACCTACTATACATCTTTATTCAAATGAAAATACTTTCCCCAAGCATTTATTTCTCTAGCTGGCAGAAACCCCACCCCATAAGGAACACAAGTGTAAAGCAATCTCTTGCAATGGACCATTTTACTTATTCTGCAATTTCTTACCCAAATTACACAGGTATAATTATTTTGACACTATAATGAAAAGAAAATGGGATTTGGGCACCGTAGGTTTATCTAATAACACTATTCCTTGCCAGACTTCACAGCACTGACAGTCACAAAGAACCTTGTCCATTCCAATAGGAAATATTTGATTTTACTGTAGGAACATTATTTATTTTCACCAAGTTGCTATTATCAGAAAGGATATGATAGCTGAATAATAAAAATGAAATCAAGAAATTCTGGTGTTTCAAGGCTTTATTTTTTTTCTGCTCTCACTTTTGACATTTTCTTCCCCTGGAGAGACAAGATAAAGTGCTGTCATAAATGGGTGACTTTTCTTGTCAAATGACAGATTTGATTCTCCATGGCAACCACAAATCAAGGTGCTAGTAGGAATTAAAGCTTCTCTTAAAAGGCGTCTTTATGTTTATAAAATGAATTTAAATTAAATGGGTATTAGGTACAGTCTTTACCTCAATTTATTTGTTGACTGAAGAGCTCTGTATTGCAGGGAGCACATTTGCATTTTTAAGGGAAGATAACATATTGTCCTGACAGATGTATAAACAAAGCAACTTACAAGGTCATGCTTCATACACTAGTTTACAGACCCAGGAAGGGTATACAGATGGACATCTAGCAGTTAAGAAGTATTTAATATCGGAGAAGGTGTAAAAATTACCCCTATAGGGAAACAGATGAAGGGATCTCTCTATTTCTTCTCTTAACGGAGCTTTCTTCTACTGCCAATTAGTAAAGATTTTTGTAATTGTCACAAACAGAATGCCAAAAGGCAATCACACTCTTCATCTTTGTCCCTCAAGTAAGAGATATTTTTTAAAATCTCATTGCTGTAAATAAGTACCCCACTCAAAATGAAATTACTTCAGCCCCCAAATTCTTGCACTGTTAAAACGAAGCATTTGCTTTCCAATGTTTTTAATAAAGGCAAAACACACATATACACAGAAACATGATTTCAGAGGAATCAGATAATCTGTGAGTTAAGCTGATTCCTATTTTCATAAAAAAAATGAAAGCTGATTTGTTTCATTTTTTTTACAACATTCTTGGCCATTAGAACTTAAGAAGCAAGGTAATGTGCGAGTGGATCCTAAAATAACAAATCCGGTCCAATTTTCTTGATATTCGCAAGTCATTTACTTAGCCTAGATGAGTGAAGGTTTTAAGATCATAAATAATATTTTAAAAGTTGAATCATGGATCATTTTTGGAAGTTTCAATTACAGCAGAGGGCATTGTGAGCCTCTTTGAAATATATATTTCAACAGTACAGTCAGTCCGAAAGACATATTTAACCTAAAATACAGAAAGAGAAAAATAGAAGTTTTACAGTGTACACTGGTAGTTGGGAGAATCTGTCATTCTAAATGGCCCCCTGGTAAGCTTAGCCAAATTTGATTTGACGCCACCTCTAGTTAAAAGAACAATATGGAGAATTAAATTTCCCTCACACAATTGTCTAATGGTGCTGCCGTGGACTGTCAGGAGTCACCGTGACAGGCTGGGGTGGGGGGAAAGGGGACAGCTGGTTCAATTACAACGAAGAGATGTGCAAAAATACCTTCATCTAGGAATTTGTGACTTTAAACCTAAAAGCATTGAAGTTGTTTTTTTGGGGAAGAGGGAGGTGTCACTTTTATTTTGTGGGAGTCAAAGAGACTTTGTCTTGAGTTTAATCAGTACTAGCTATAATAAAATGGTGCCTAAAAGTTATAAATCTCTTTGGAACTCTGTGTACAAAGCATATTTTATGGTGGAGTGAGTCACACCGAACTCTCTATTTCAGTCACAATGGCTTTTGTTTCATATTAGAATGAAGTGGGCTGATGATCTTATTCTCATCCCGTGTAAAAAGTCAAACTAACATCATGTCTAAAAACACAGGTCGACAAATTACACAGAAACAAGTTCTTGCAGCGACCGTATGCGACATAATAGACACATCACAGGTACTGCAGAGTTATGACATCAGTCTTAAAAATAGTGACCACAGGCCTGTGGCATCACAATGTCAAAAGCAATCCTATCTAGAGGAGTTTGTCAGAATTTGGTACTCATGGGGAGTGACAAAAAACGAACTCTTGCCCCTCTTCAAAATAATGGAAAGAGGGAGGTATCAAGACAACCTGGCTGCTAATGAGGTTTTCCCATAGCAGAGTCTGCCTTAAAATATTTCTCCATTACGGAGAGAAAGCCATCACGATAGAGACCCTCCCGAACTGTACATGAATACTTGCTACATAAAATCAGGACACACTCTGCTAATGTACTACTGGATAAAGTAAATTGCTTATTAAAACAAGACACGCCAGGGTAAAAATGAGAATGTTATTCTCCTGGAAATGAAATTATTTACCCATTTTGTTTGAAAGGGGGGAAAGAAGAAGAATGTATAAACCTACATTAGTCGTGCAGTTGGAATCTGGTTACTGTGTTTAGATGTTCATGTCACAGAATCAGCTCAAGAATTTCTAGAGAAAAATAAAATATGGTTCACTTCAAACAACACCTTCTACCTGCCTTCAGGAGTGCTCTAGGCTTTTCAGAGGTTCACACAGCCTCACAATCATGTATTCATGATAGGTCAATTCCATGAGTAAAGTTCTCCTTCTGGTAAGTTTTAGTCACTGTTTAACTGGCTAAAACATAGTGTAATAGGTGAAGACCTATTTGTATACAGTTGAAATTTCACAGAGTATCTTCGGCAAATCCCCCATAGAATTTAAAAATCAGTTAAGATGTGAGAGGGAAATCATTTCATCTGTGTTAGAAATCTGGACTTTACTCAGAATAAATTCCATTGTGTTCCATAGTCATCCAACAACAGAAAATTTAAAGCAGCCACCACCTACAACATGATTTTAAATCTATATGTGACGTAGCTTCATCTGGTCCAAATTAAGGACCCCCAAATATATCATGACTTGAGTTTACTGTTCAAGATGGCCCAGCAGGCTGATCACCCCCATAAGTATCCTCTCCAACTGCGATGTTCTAGCACCCCCAGCACTAACTACAAACCCACTTCCTGTGCCCCAAATAAATTGACTGTGTATTTTCACCTGAGAGGTGCCTGCCTCAAAACCCAGCACCTGAATGAACACAAGCTACCTCTTGTGGTTTGTGCCCCTCTGCTGGTGACTCGGCTACTCTCAGACCTCAGAACTCACCACGGGGGAAAAACTCCACCAGTAGGTCACCTTTGAAAATGAAAGCTCACGACTAACAAGTGACTGTGGGTTCAGGACCCTGCTCAGGACAGGCTGGAGACAGGACACATCTCACACTTAGGGGCCACCTGTGATTGGCTACCCCCATGGCACCAGGTGAACGGTGATACTGAGCTTCTCTGGGCTGGGCTTTCTCCCCATGAGAAATGAGGATAATAATCCTCACCTGTTGGAGGTGTTGTAATTTCAATTGTCTCTAAAATGCTTTGTGATGCCTGGATTAAGGCACTGTGCATGAAAGCACAGAAGTCAGGGAGTGGCTGCTGTTACTGTGTTCTGACCCCTAAACACAACTGTATTCAATGAATCATGTTCTTGAGGCTTCGTCTGGTGACACATAATATAGATGGGAAATTTCAGAATCAGGAACAGGCCCTACAGAGGCATGTATTTTGTAATAATGAAGTATTGATGATGGCAAGGAGGAAAGAACTGGCAAAAGTGGATCCTGCCTGAGGAGTACTTAGAGGTGGCACCAAGCACACGTTTCTGCAAAGGGTCGGAATCCAGTTTACTAATCTGTAAGTGGGTACATTATTTTTGAAAACTAGGTGATTCCCACAGTTCTAATTGCTGGGAGCAGGTGATCAGTATCTCCCAAAAATGCTCTGCACACACTACATGGGGTTCAGCTCTGACTGCCAAAGCTGGCAACCCCTAAAGAGGAGGCCCCTGAAAGGCTTCCTGGAGTGCTCTCCTGGAAGGGAGATGGCAACTCTCAGGCCAAGTTACTACTGTTCTATCTTGGCCTTTTCTGGGAACTGAACAGGGCCCGGATGCCTTCGGCTCCTGGGAACTTGGAAATGAAGATGGCAAATAATGCTACACCTTCCCCACCTGGCTCTTCCAAAATGGCCCTTCTCCATATGCAGTGCCGGGAATCGGTTCTGCTTCTGCTTTTCTTTCTCACCCTCACAGCGGGGGAATGAATGAAAGCAAGCAAGGGACCTTTCTAATCTCAGCTCAACAGTCAACTTCCTTGGAGAAACCTGACTCTCAACTCTGTTATAACAGTGGCACTTGCAGAGGACTAACTTATAGACTGCCTGACATGCAATCTCCATTCTGCCCCTTTCCCCTAACATAACCTTATTTGAATCATTTTACATCTAAACCTCAATTTCCTCATCTGTAACATGGGGATAACAGTACCTACCTTACAGGGTTTGTATAATATGTGGATCAAATGTTATTATATATAAGCACTTTTTTCAAATCTGCCTAGAATTGTCATCCTCTTCCTCATAATAATGCTATGAAGTGGATGCTAGTATTACCTCCACTTGGTAGATGGGGAAATCTAGGCACATAGTGCTTAAGGGATTTGCCCAAGATGAGAGAGCAAGTAAGTGCTCTAACCTACGTTCTTTGATTCCAGAGACTGTCGTCTGAATACCATTCTACATTCCCCCACGTAGGGCTCACAGACTTCTTTTATATCATTTAAGATAACACTGAAATCTTAACATTTATTCATGTGGTGCTCCATGAGGGTGGGGACTGTACCTGGTTTCACCCATACTATCCAGGATTTAGCATAGTATAGGTGCTCAAAGAGTGAGTAAGCGAACAAATCCATCCTTCCTTCTATCTAAGCAATGTGTTGGGCAGGTAAGACTAAGCATTGATAAAGCTGGTAACTACGAGCAAGTTGGCACAGTCCTTTGCAGCACATGCCAGCTCATCCTAAGCCTCCCTCAAACCTTTCATGAGCAGTTACTTTCCATTCTCTCCACCTCCACCCTACTCATCACCCCAATCTCTCCTGCCTTTCTAGCCTGCCCTTATTTTTGTCTTAAGGCTGGGAAAAGCTGAACAGGGATGAGCTGCTAACTTTTCTCTAGAATACAACTTTCCTCAGCTATTTGTCAACTTCTGTCATTCAAAGGGATAGCACACAAATGTATATCTTTAATGAAATTCACAGTCAAGAAAAGTTGTCATCATCTAGTTATATCTGTTATGACATACATTTCATTTTGTTCAATACATAACAGAGAAGCTATTTAATCAAACAGAAGATTCTTGCTAAAATGACAGTCCAAGCAATGTCCAAACAAGCATTTATTACGCTATGTGAATCAGATCGAGATTGGATTGTTTTCAGGGAATTTTTTTTCCTTCCTCTTCCATTGAGAAAATAGCTTGGAGGGTGGGGGCAGAACAACACAAGACAATAGAGGTGGAGTGATGCTGAGTCAGTGGTGAGTGTGGGGACCTGAGTCCCACCTTTGAGTCTGTTGGGAGAAAAGTAAAAAGATATAGCCCACTATCTGAAGGGTCATTAGAGGGTTTGCTAGGGCAAGATGTTGTGTCTTCTTTGTCCACCCCATATAATGCCACACCAAAGAGATACAACCCAAATACAATAAACAATGTAAGGAATGATGACACTTGTTTTTCTCAAGTGATACTTATCCCCTTGGATATAGTTTGTCTTTACAATTTAATGAACACTTAGCTACAGTGAGAAAACCCATGTTACTGCAGAATTTAGTGAGTTGTAGAGCTAAAAAGCTCAAGGCCAAAAATACAAAAGGAAAATAATGTTAAAGAGCTAACTGTGTACTTGGGTACCATTGATGGTGCAAGCTTGAGAAAACAAACAAACAAAAAGATACCAGGAATATTCAGAGGATGATAACCCTTTCCTTCTACTCCAATCACTACATAGTACCTGGAACAAAGGGGAATATCAACAAAGAATTGTTGCATGAATGAAGAGAAGGATCCATGGGTAGGTAAGTGAGTAGATGAATGGATGGATGCCTTCCCACAAAAGGAAATGACTGATAAACATGATTTTAATATATTATCCTGAGAGATGGCAGCTCACTATCACAGACTTCCTCCTTGCCCTTGCTAAAGGGGTGTCCTGAGCCAAGTTAAGGCAACTCTTTTATTTAAAAAAAATGTATATTTTTTAACATAGGTTTATGTTTCTTAACATAGGTTTATGTTTTTAACATATGTTTATGTTAGCCTGTGGCTAAGAAACTTTCTTTTTCCTATGCCAGGTTAATTGGTCACTATGACAACAATGTTGCAAACTGCCAATAGCCCAGAACCTTATATTACCATGCTAATGTTCTAAGAAAACGAGGGACGGTGGAGACCAGAGCTCATCCGGATGGCTTGTTAAAGCAAAGATTGCTGGATCTCTCCCTCAGAGTTTCTGATTCAGTAGGTTTGCGATAGGACCCAAGGATTCTAATTTCTAACAAGTTTCTAGGTGATGCCGAAGCTGCCGTACTATCCCTATGCCAGACTATCCCTAAGGTTCCTTGGACCCTAACAGCTTACAAGTCTACTCGTAACTACCGAAACTCTTCTGAATTGAAGGGACTTTGAAAAGTGGATCTGACACTGTTTGAGATATCATAAAGGTACACAGCACTGCTAAATTTAAGATCACGATACCTCACCTTCCCAACAGTCTTCACTATGTGGGATTTTTTTAGTCCTCAGAGGAAGTTTTTTATATTCTTGTGTTCATTTTTGGAGAATTAAAAATATCTGTCAAAACATTTGAAAAAATAAATTTCAAAAATTCATTCACTATAATACAACACAAATATGAACTCAGGAGCCTGAAAGGAAGGCCTGTAGGGTCATCTAAGTCATTGCTTGGCTTCCAAAGGATTTGCAAACCAGCCACCAAAATGCATTATCTAAAGTATGCCTAACTCACGTCAAGGTGAGGAACCCAACATTTCTTTTTGGTTGTGTCCTCTTCCAGAGCCTGGTCATAGTTAAAGGACTCTCACCATGTTATCACGTCACACAGTAATCTCACCTGCTCTTCCATGGTTAATACCTTCTGATAGGTCTCTGGAGGGCCCAAGGGTGAACTTCCCCTTCCTTATAATTACTTTTCATGAGTACAAAGAGTTAACAAAACACACCCCCCACCACCACCACCACATATACTCATACTCTTGGATTTGTCATTTGTATGTCAAATAGTTCCAGTTCCTTTAACCTTTCCGCAAAGATCCTATTCACTCACCTTTGCATCATTTGCATTGATCATCTCTGGAACCTTTCCAAAATCCCTACCCTTTTCTTGTCCTCTACTTGGGGCTGGATAAGTCACTGGTCCTTTCATCTCTAACCATACTTTCATTAATACGTCCTGAATCACACAGAGTTTTTAATAACACACTGCACTGCCGACACAAACTTGAATGTGAAAGGGCAGGGACTGGACAATTCCACATGACTGAAGACAAATGAGAGCTGGAGAACTTGCTTGAAGGAAAAAAGGAGCAGGATCAAGTTAACTGGCAGGTACTTGCGCAGGACTCTATCCCAGGAATCACTCTCCTGAATAAAAATTTGGTCACGGAGATGTGAAAATTTGGTTTGAGGCCTGTGGAAAACTTACAAGTCAGAGCAATTCCACTAGCGCTGGGTGTTGGTTTTTAAATGGCAATATCCAAATCAGAGAGGAAATGACAGTGCATTCCAAGTAAAATTGCACACATTTAGACAGACTAAGAAAATAACAATAAAAGTGCAAATTTATTCTGCATGTGTGATTGTGATTATCATTACATCAAGTTCCATATATGTCCTGCCAGAATAAATATTAACCGATTTTATAAATGACTCTATACTGCATTTGTGGATACAGCTCCACCCAAAACCAAAACAACACTGTTTCCATAGTAACCAACAGATTTCAAAGAAGGAAAAAGGAGGAGAAGACTTCAGAATGGATAGCAATCAAATAAAATAGCCAGCATCAACAAAATATGTCAGTATTATTTAAAACACATATTTAGGGCCATTCTATAGTTTAATCTCTTTCCCAGAAAACCAGCTCCTCCTAAGTCACATTCTTATAAAGCTAGCTGGTCCTCCCACCAAAAAAAAAAAAATTAGAAAAGAAAAACAAGAAAAGGAGGGAGGGAGGAAGGAAGGGAGAAAGAGAGAGAGAGAGAGCGAACGAGCGAGAGACAGAGAAAGGAAAAAGCAAAAAAGAAAAAAATGATAAATTGTGTCCATATTAATTAATTAAGTAAGCAAATTTCTTGACTCATTCCTGGGATCCAAATGGGAGTATGATGAAGAAAATAAAATCTACTGGGTGACTTAGCACACATTGAAATTCAGATTAATTATCAATTGGTAATCATAAAATCTTAACTGGGCTTGGATCATCATGTTAGACTATTCTCTTGCTGAGAATGTAATGAATGTAAAAAAAAAAAAAAAAAAAAAAAAAGAAGAAGAAGAAGAAGCAAAAGCCAAAATTCAAAGCCAGAGAGCTAACGACGGGAAAAGCTGTAGACTATCATCAACTGACAGCCAGGATTTGTCACTGGAACTTTCTCAAATATCAGTTTTTCCAAGTGAATATTATACAGAGATGATATGTAGTAGTGGATCCGCATCTCTGCAAGTTCTGTGGGTCTTATGCTGAAAGTAAAAAAACTCAAGGCAACCCTCGTAGGCAGTACCTTATCTGCAGAATAGTACTGGCCTCACATAGGGTCATCTTGAACTCCATAAATACATAATCCTGGCTTACCTATACCTTTTTCTTTCTCACTGCCTCCTGATTTCAAAATACTGCAGACTAACCAAAATAAAATATTCATAAGATGTGAAAATTGATATTTTGAGTCCCTGGCTCCTACCGTCCTTCTGAGAAACGTTCTAAAGTTATTTAGTAATTTGTTCCCTCCCACATTCTAGCTGTGCAACCTTGCGTAAGTTATTTAAACTTTCTTTAACCTTCCTGAGCTTCAGTTTCCTCATCTGTAAAACAGGAATAAAAAGAGTATCTATCTTATAGAAATGTTATAAAGATAAAATAAATTAACACATATAAAGAGCTTACTTAGCAGAAAACCTAATACACAGCAAAGAGAATGAGTGTTATTGTTATTATTATTCATAAGTAAGTCATTTTTCCTAATGATTAGAATAAAATCCCAATGGGTTTTCCTTAAAAAACACCTCTCAATATTGCAGAGAAAATATTGCTGGACAAATATCTTAGGAACAATTTCCCTAATAGAGCTCATGAAGTACAAATGCTCAGCCTATCAGTCTTAGACTGCATTCACTGGCTGACCATGAGTTTGTCCCTCAACCTTCCTAAGCCTCAGCTTCCTACCTTTACAATGGGAGCAATCAGAGTAACCACCCAAAGAACTGTGTGGCAACGATCGAATATTACATTCAAATATTAAATATATGTCGGCCATTATTATTATTACATTCATTTCCTCACACAAAACACTGATTCAACAACTATTTATTGACTGCTACTGTGTGCTAGGTAGTGTGTGATTTTAAAAAATTGGCATTGTCTGTCCTCTCATAGAGTTTACAGCCCAAATGGGAAGGCTTATATTGACACAAAAATGTATATAATTACAAACCTTTTTCTTGACAAGTGTTATGAAGAAAAAGAAAAGGGAGCAATGACGAAGGTTTATCTTTGCCAATATTATACCACATTTTTAAGATCTTTCTCCTGGTCCAAAATAACACAAAAATGCCATATCCCATCAATAACTGTCCAGACCACTAGTATGGAGGCTTTGAATATATGCCTTCTATCCTTTTCCATATAGGACTCAATACTACTTCAGGGCTTTATTTTTAGCCAAAACCATAGCAATATTTCCATTCTTTTAAACCTACATTAAAAACAGGCCAGGTTTACATTTACAGCAAACATTCAAGTCGAAATACTAAAGTGATAGGGGGAAGAAAAGCTAAAAACGAGAACCCGCCTTAAAGCCACTCTCTCAGACTCAACATGTTTTGTTTCTGTGCCACTTTATGAATCACCAATATCATAAGAATCATAAAAACACAGCATATAGACGCAGCTCTACAAAGCTGCCCAGTGAACAAAATGAAAGGACCCTATTCTGATGACTCATAGTGGTTCCATCGGACTAGGCCAAGAAAGAGTCCACTGCATGACACCGGGTGACCTCTGAGTTTAAAGATTTATCTGAATTTGTTCTACAACTTTATTAGAATATTTCTTCCTTACTTCTTCCTACAGTTTGCCTAATGGTAAAAGACACACAATGTAATTACATTTACATTATATTATGAAGTCAGTGAGTCACTAAAAGTACATGCTAGAACTTACGTTTTATTGTTTTTCATTATGTATTATATGCTTCATTGCCTTTAGGGGCATATATATTTTTGTTGGGAGAGGAGTTGTAAGTATGGAATACTTATTTTGTGGAGGACACACTTTTCTGTCAGGGTTTTTGTTTTTAATGTTATAGGATCACTCTCACCCCAGAGTACTGGAATTTCCCCCATTTAAGTGTGGTCATTATTCTCATTAGAAAATAAAAATTTGAACTTCTAAGATACAATATGGAGAACTGTTCACACACAATATACACCCAAAACAAATTATACAAATGTGAGTGACAAAAAGTATACGTACAAAAAAATCAAGGAGATCCAAGAGTATTCAAAAGTTTGAAAATGCCTTCCTATTTTTTCTGGGCCTCATTTTAAATTACATTCTCCAACCAGATATTTTGGGTGTCAGTTCCACTTACTTTAATACATGATATCTGGATCCATGAACTAAAAACAGATGCCAAACTTGAAGCAAAACTTCTTCCTACTATACTCCCCATTCGGGACTTTGAAACCAGCCCAGGATGCTACAGGAAAACTAAGTCCAGAGACAAAACAAGAAGGGCACGCAAGTTCACTATTTTACCCATAAAAAGGTATTTTATTAATTTTAATTATTTTAACAGATAAGATAAATATGTCACAAAAATATGCAACTGGACATATTAGTTTTGTTTTTCCCCAAAGTAAGAAGGAAGAAGGCTAGTCTATAATCCCACTATTCAAACTCCCTATGCGAGTACTCTATCCATAGCTGCCATTACAGAGTATTCCCACCACATGCAGGCACTGCACTAAAGCACACCCTTCCCCTTGGTATTCATGATGATCCAATAAGAAGAGATTTTTTGTATTCTTATTTTATAGATGGGAATACAAAGACTCAGCATGGCAAAATAACACATGAAAGGATCAGACAGCTAATAAGTACCTGAGTCAAGATTTTCATCCAGAGCCTGGCACCAGAGCCTGTGCTTCTAACCACTATATGACAGTAGACAAATGTTGGTCTCCATTTTAAGTAACAGACTAACTTCATATGCATAGCTAATTTAATCTCACAAGATCTTTCTGAGGTATGTATTATTAAATAAGAGAAGACAAAAAAACATGCAACTGGGTTGAGTAACTAACCCAAGGACACACAGCTAAAAAGAGACAGAATTAGGATTTGAAGAGAAATTCTGAACTAAGAGCCTTTAAACAGTCTCCAATACTATGCCCTTAACAAATTCTCCTAAAGTATACTTTATTTTACCTATCAGGGTAGTCGATGGAATAGACATGGAGGAAATAAAATAAAAATTTTATTTTTTGGAGGAAAAGAAGTAACTAAGACAATGAAATAAAGGTTTTCCACTTGAAATCTTAGGCAAGATTATATCATACGCCCTTCCTTTAAGAGTGTCAAACCATTGTCCCAAAATTGCGAGTAACAAAACTCTAAAATAACAAAGTAGCATGGAAAATCATACATCAACAATAAAATGGCAGTCACAGATACAACTGATGTATAACCGTCTACCACAAAATGAAAGAAAGAAAAAGAACAAATGGCACCTAACCTGACTGTGCAATATTTAACGTCCTGCCTAGCAGGAAAACAGTAAACCAAAATATAGTTTAAGCCACTGATGTTCAATTGAGGAGCTGGAGAGTGCAGTATTTGGAACTGTGTGGGGACATCTTTGGTCATCACAGTGACAGGGGCACCAGGAAGGCTAAAAGCTCTGCTTCAAGGCATGGCACAGGCAAAAACAACTGTTACCTCTCAAACAGCAATGAAAACCACAACCAATTAACAGGCTCCGCATGAGTGAGAAATTGGTTTTGCTCATTCCAGAGACACAGAACAGGCCCTGGCCCATAGGGTGCACCTCAAAAATATCTGTGCAAAGACTAGATGACCTTTTACACAGCCAGTAAAATTAATCGTTATAAAGATAAAATGGCAGCATGAAAATAGTTGTTAGAGAAAAAAAGCAGTATATAAAGTTATAAGCACAAGATGGTTACGACTATATATTTACTTAAATTCTGTATCAAGAGAAGACTAGAAAGAAATAGACTAAAATGTTCAATTTTTCATGTTTCAAAACAGTGAGAGAATTAGCGTCTTTCCCCCTCTATTGCTTAACTGTGGCATCATTTATGAGATGAAAGAGTAAAAAATCTAAATCATATTTAACTGGCCGAAACAGACCTACAATAGAGGAATACTGCAGTACAACCACCCCCAAATAAATGTGGTCATGTGAACAGTATGTCAGTTTCTGAAGAAAGACAAATTATGATTTTCACCTGGATATATCTAAATAAATTTTTCATCCCAACCTCCAAATTCAGAGTACTCCAAACTAAAGTCAATAGTTTATAGCCCCTGTCTACCAAAGCCTTCCTCGCCCAGTTTTCCACGTCTGGTAAGCACAGTGCCATCCACTGTCAGGCAAGCTCAAAGTCTGAACTTGTTTTCTCCATCCACCCTCCAGGCATTCCCCACATCCTCCCAGCCTTTGCCACAACTTCTGTACCTTCTGTGCCTACCCACCTTCTATTCCCAACATCATCACTCTGACTCAAGATCTTTCCTCTCTGCTCTAAGCTGCTGCCATGTCTTTCTACAGTGGTAAAGGGTAATCAGTTTCCTACTGTGTATAAGCAACACCCGGCATTTTTATTAAGCTGGCTAAGATGATTAAACCTCACTATTAAAATTCTCAATGGAAGTAGCAACTAGAATTTTTCTAAGGTAATGATTAGTATAGAAACTAAGTTTGATCTCAAATATTTCTACCAAAATATATCTTATTGGCAATGTTGCAATGTTGGGGGTGGGGAGGGGTAGGTCAGTGAATGTCCACTCTGGAGAACGTGTCCGGAAGCACAAATCAAAGGGAACCTAAGTAAGCACAAGTGTCATTGTAAATATTCAAAATCTTGCATTATATACCAGTTTGAATTCAGCCATTTAAAATGAAAAATGAAGTCTTTTCCCACCAAAATCTTCAAGGAAAAGTACCTCTTCATGGACATATGCTAAAGTAAACTATACTGGGATTTGCCATGATCTTCCCAACTCTGATGCAGACCTAATGGTATACACATGCCAGTTTGAGATTTACAGGTTACATGACAAAATTAAAGATAACTTAAAAAAATAGATTACCTGCTAACATTCTGTGTCAAACATTACTAGTTTGTTAATTGTCTGACTATTCAACTAGATGTGTCAGTATTGTGCACATAGAATAGAAATGACTGGAAGCAGTTTTCTCACAATCAGATCATAATCCATAAGGGAATATTTATTGCTGTGCTGCACTTACAGTGGATACAATAGATTAATTTGAAAATTATTGTCTCATTTTCTTTTTGTTATAAAATAAATTATTAACATGTTTTTTCAACTTTAGCAATGTTTGAACCACTTTAAGGAATTTCTGAAAGATTAATAATTTTAGAAATATGAATTAATATGTTCTTTAACACTGTTGTCCAACAGAAATATAAAGTTAGCCACATAAGTAATTTTTAATTTTCTAGTAGCTGTATTAAAAAGATAAAAAGAAAAAGATAAAATTAATTTTAATGATACATTTTATTTAACCCAACATATCCAAAATCTTATTACTTCGACATGTAATCACTGTCTGAAATCCAGTGTATATTTTACACTTAGCCCATTTCAATTCAGACTAGCCATAGCCACATGTCATGTACCCAGCAGCCACGCATAAGTAGTACTAGGTAGTGGAAAGTATAATTTTAGATCATATCGCCAATGTTCCGTAGAAAAGAAATTTCCTAAAGAAACTCTTACCTGATTCTATTTTAGAAAACAATTAATATTGTCTGGGTTGACTCTATTTGTGTCTACGTGGCAGATCTTTTCCAGGTCTAGATGGGAGTTCTAAGGAATTTCTATATAATATACATGTCTTTCACCTCCCAAACTATAATTATCTCTTTAAATTCTAGACAAAACTAACACTCATTAATCAGGTTTTTTTTGTTTGTTTTTAACTTAAGGTTCCTGTTTTTGGGTTGTATTCACAGTTTAATAATACATAATTAGGTCTATGACTTACACTGAGAACCCTACAGCTTAAAGAATCTGTTTCATTAAGGAATTCCTTTGCCCGAAGGAAATCTATTGACACATCTCATTTTCCCTCCTCCTCTTGGTAAGTGACACCAACGATTTTCAAAGACAAATGGCTAAAGATGAGGGAATTTATGTATCACAGGAGCCTTGAGCTAGTGCTGTGGGTACAGCTTCCTCTGGCTGGTTTCCACCATCTCTTCTCCACCAGCAATGGGTACACTGTGAGGGTGCGACAGAGCGCCCTTCAGAGGATCCGAATGAAACAGCGTGAAATGCTGCACTCCCTACAATCGACTATCAAGGACAAAAGCTCAAGAAACTGCAACTGTCCCGGTCCAGCCAGATTCTCCAATTCTGAAGATTTAAATCTCTTCTCATTTCCATCGAATTGTTGTGTTTCCATGTATGTTTCCAATGAGCTTCCAGAAAATGTAAAACTCTCACAATTAAATGCAACTAAAGCATCAAAAAATGAAAAGTTTAGGAACTGTGTGTAGGCTACGATGACTGGGCTCATTATTCTCATTTCCTTAATAAAATATATTTTAAATAACTCCCCATTTGTATATTTATAATACAAAGTAAAAATATAATGTTTTGATTCAAATAATTACACAGGTAACCTCAAAAAAGCAAATGTGCACTGTACAAAATCATACAACATAAAGTTAAAGAAACATTTCTAACCCCTAATACTATTTCTCTTATAATATTTAACCTTGCATTCATAATGCTGATTTGAATATTATTGGTGCACACCCAGCTCAGGTAACCATGACAGCTCCAAAACAGACATAAAGCAAGACCCACAACAGAAATCCTGTCATATTATTCAAGTGATGCTGGAAAAGAATATTACAAGGTAATTTCTAATATTGAAGATGTGTATCCATACATAAAGTACTAACTGAAATAGATCTTCAGAATGAAATTTTCTATAATGATTAAAGTAAAATGTGAAACCTCACAGTTTATACAAGACAAGAAACATTTGGCTGCAAATGGTTTTATAATTTTGCTAATTAAAAATTATCCCATTTTCACTTTGGATTCATCATGTAGCAGAAACAGGAATAACCCTACCATGCCAGAAACACGAGCAAATGATTAAAGTTCTACTCTCAAAAAAAATCTTTAAAAGTTGGCAAAACATTTCATTAGGCTACAAATCAAAATCCGTCTGTCCCTGACATCTCTTTAATGTCTTCCAGATTTCACATCTACTTTTTTAATCACTCACTGACTCGCTCTGAAATTAAAATATGTTAAAATACCACACATCTTGGACCTCTAGAAAAGTCTCCTGACATAATATAACCTTCAGGCCCCTCTACATAAGCAATGGACCCATAATGCCACCAACTGATTTAGGTAAAGTATTCAATAAATTTCACAATGAAGAAAAAAATAATATTCCCAGAATCATGCTATCATCAATAAATCTGTTACATGTGAAAAACACAAATAAATACTAAAAAGGGGCCACCATGAACTTTCTCTTCTGAAGTTTGCCAAGTGGAAATGGGTACAACTATAATTAAAAATAAAATCATATTCAAGTTTCCAAGGTGTTACCAACAAAATATGCTTAAAAAGAAGAACGCGAGTGGCACGAAGGTTGACTGATGAACACGTATTTCCCTGTAAAGCTAATGAAGGCAATGTTTACAGCGCACACTTATTTATTTACGTTCCCTTCCCTGAGCCCTCCATGTGCCATGGGAGTCAGTGTGAGTTAATGGCACTGAAAATCAGAGAACCTTCCAACTGCAAGTTACAGCAGTCACTGTGTCAGTGGAAACAATGAATCACAGACTTCAACCTGGGATGAGTTGTGGCAGCACCTTACATGTGTCACCAACGTGTCATATGACATGGCTGTTGCCATGGTGAGGCTCCATGTTCAGAAAATGTGTGAAGTCTCATAGAAGGCATCCAGCCATCCCCCCCAAGTTACCCATGCCCATGAATGTATTTTGAAAGCTTTCTACTGCTGACAACACTGTGATTGGCTTCCTCTCTGGGAGTCTTGCTGGAAGAAGGGTGGAGGAAAATCACTTGGAGAAAGCTGAAAAATAAATGAAGAATACCATCCCCAGTGTCTGTATGTGTGGGCTCCAGTGCTTTGAGAATGGTAGTATCTTTAAAAATAAGTGGTTTGAATTGTTTCAATGGAATAAAAGTGGACTATTCCAAAAAAAGGGGAGAGGCAATTTTTATGTAACTTGTATAATTTCCATGCATTAAAACAAGGGATAAAGCAAAAGAGACCAAAACCTACACAATTTCTTAGGTATAAGAGAAAAATTATATGGATTAAAGATATATAGATGAATAATCCTGGTCATGTTTACCAAAAAATCCTCCTGTTGGGCTTTCCTCACCAGTCTCCAATTCAACCCTAGCACTGCCTTTGTCATCTGAAAACAGGAATAAAAACTGTAACAGAACCACAGTTGGAAGGACTAAATAATCTGCACTAGAGGGTTGAGCAGAGCATCTGGTACGCAGCAGGCATACTATGAGCTGCTGCTGCAATCACCAGAACCAGAGTTACTACTATTACTTCTACACGATTCCTGATGGGAACAAAGAGAAGCCTATTCCGGCACACTGAGTTTCGAGGGAAGATTTAGGATTCTTCAGCAATAGTTTTACTTGCCAGCTTCCCATATTTGAAATTTAAGAAGTGGCTTAAGAAAAGTCAAATGTTTCCCTTCTAAATGATAGACAGTTATGTCAAAAAGAGGCACTTTCAAGCGAAATGTATATATGTATATATATGTGTGTATGTATATGTATATGTGTGTGTGTATATACATGTATACATATATACATACATACATATATATATATATATGTGGCCATGTATGTTATATAAATGTAGACATGTATGAAAAATACGCCCCTGTGGCTATTGGTGCTGAGAAACAATCATGATGCTTACAGGACACCTAAAACCAAACGAGAGGAACAGTTGAAGGAGCAAGAGATTTTTCGGCCTGGAGACTCAAGAAGGACCTATTAACTATCTGAAAATAACTGATCAGTTGTTATATAAAAGAGATGGGTTCTGCAGAACCCCAAGGTACCAAATAGAATTATTAAGTGAGAAGTCTGTGGGTAGTCGACTTCAGTGCAGTACAGGAAAGAACTTCCTAGCTCTAAGGGCTGGTCAAAGATAAAACAGGCTTCCTCAAGGGTAAAAGTTCACCATTCCAGTTATTCAAATAGTCTGTTTGTTCATGTAGTAGCAATACAGCCTCAAAGAGTAGAACCTAGAATCATGGGGACAGCATAAGCTTCACTATTCCTTTGAGCACTAAATGTCTAGGAGTTTCTGAATGTATACGATGTATATCACTAAAATTTTAGCACAGGTAACACATAAAAATTCACATCCTGGTACACTTCAGAGAGATAATGACAAATTTGCTGGAGTGATCTCAAACCACATTTTTTTATTTAGGGTATACTTCAGGGCTAATAGCTAGCTGTAATGATTTACTAAAAATTTACTATGTGCCAAACAACTCTTTCGTAATACTTTATGTGTATTAACTCATTTAATACCACAATCATCTATGAGTTAGGTACTATAATTATTCACATTTTAAAGGTAAGGAAACTGAGGCTCAGAGCAATGTAATTTACCCAATTTTATACTGTTAGTAAGTGGCAGAGCCAGGATTCAAACCCAAGTGGTCTCGCCAACATCCTGTGTTCTTAATCACCACATTTAGCTGTTCATTATGCATTAAAGGTTCTACATCTTGGCCCTGGATCATGGAATTATGTTTATTTTTTATTTAACAATAAAATAGATAAACTAACCATTTGCAAGGCTTTCAACATAATTCTACTTTTGTTGTATTCTCTTTCCCACTTCCTACCTTGTTTATTACAATGGATATTTGTGTGAGAACATATTTGCTTCTTAGGAATGCATTTTTTTCTTAATGTCTATTCTCCAACTGCAAAAACAATATCTTGGTTCATAAATTATGGCTTGCTGATAATCGGAAACTCTTTACCATTCGTGTCCAAGTCAGTTTTATCACGATACTCGATAAATAATCAAGATACTCTTGATTATTCTACTATCTCGGAAAACATCCTTGTCATTTCTCCTCTCCAGTTACACATTTTCATTTATTTGATGCTGTGTTATATACCCTGGCCTCCATTTTTTGAAAATGCCTTACTCCACAAATTTACTCTTCCTCATGTTCCCCTACCCCCCATCACCTGTTTACAAGGTAAAAGATTAAAATCTTCAGCAAATAGAGGAGCGAGGACTCTAAGGCATCTTCTCTCCAATCTTCTCTCCAAAATGCTCACACTCATTTTTGTTCATTCTGTCCTCCAGAGGTTTCTTTAGAGCAAAATCAAATGACACACATTATATGTCTTCTGGTCTTTACCCTTCCCTCATGATAAAATAAGAAATATTCAGAAGAAAATTTCCCACTTTAATCATCGAATACAACTTTAAGAGTTTTGCTGTTTCTAAGAATCACTTGTATGAAAATTCTTGCATTTTTCCTAAAATGTCTCAATTTTATTAAATATAGCATATAAGCAATATGATCTGAGAAAGCAAGCTTGATGTGCTAATATTTTGCTATATATTTAATATATCATACATATATAAAAAATATCCGACTCTTAAATTTTCAAAAATGTTGTCTCCTAGGAAATTCATCTTAAATTACACTGGTGAGCTACAGAACGCATTTCAGAAAACATTGATACTAAAAAGAATATAGATTTTATGTCACTTTCAAAGCCTACTTTTCTTCTTTGACCTGTTTTCCCTTTCGCTTCATCTTTTATCCCTTGCCTCACTTTTATTTCAAGTTTATATTTCCCTTGTTTTAAAAAATGGGGCAGGGGTAGGGGAACCTTACTAATTTACTCTAAAAAATCAACAAATAATCCAATCACACAGAACAGCCTATTTCAAGATTAGATCTGAACAAAAGCTGATGACATTATTTCATCAGAAACTGAAGAGCAAACGATGAAGGTGAAGCATCACGGAGCTGGAATAAGGAACTGAATCTGCACCAACGCTTCATGCTGTATCTTCTTTAGACCAATGCTCTAAGTCACCTATAAGCCTTTCACCGGGCCAAACTGAACCCTATGCTCCAGAGCTAAGAATACTATTTACATTATTAAAGAGGATTGGAAAAAATAAAAATACTACTCCTACTTAGTGACACATAGAAATTACACAAAATTCAAACTTTAGTGTCTGTAAACAAATTGTATTGGAAACAGGGCCACACCCATTCGTCTATGTATCATCTATGGCTGCTTTCCCATTACGACAACAGAGGTGAGCAGCCGTAACAGACCAGACAGGCTGCAAAGCCTAAAACATTTACTATCTGGCTCAGAAAATGTTTGCCAATCCCTGATATAGACAGAGAAGTTAGATTACCCTTTTACCATCACACAAGTACACAAACGCTTTTTTTTTTTTTTAGTTATCAAAGTTTTCACAAAAATACAGTAGTAGAAAAAAAAAGCTTAAGGAATCTCCATATATTCAGTACCAGGATGATATAAAAAGCTTTTTTGTAACTAGATCGCTGACTGGAGGCAGAAATACCCACTGATCAGTACCAGTCAGACCTCATGTTCCACCACCCTTAATTCTGGTTCCCCTAATTTCTTATGCAATTCTGATGACTACTAACCATCATAAGAGTAAACTATCCTGATACCTTTTATAAGCACCAACATTAACAATTAAAAAGCTGCCATCACACATGCAAAATAACTTTCTTGTATTTTAATATGCGTATCCATAGTCTGATTATAACAGCGTGGAGAGATTGACAGGAAGTGACTGAGTGTAATGGCTCCAAAGGAGACACTACATTGATCAGTAAATAATACACGTTTTTTGAAACTGTCTAACTGCATATTTACACTGTCAACTCTCATACACTCCGGTGACAGAATTCTTTTTCAAACATCTATGTAAAAAACTCTAATACTGATTCTTAAAATGTTTTTAATAATTACAAAAAACACTTCAAGGACACATATAAAGTTTAAATTATACTCTCCAAATAGTGCCACCTGAAGCATTAACTGCTACATCCTGGTTATGTCAGGGTATCTGCAAATGTCTTAAAAAGGTTAAAATACAGTTGCAAGTAACATATATCTAGTGCTTACAAGATGCCAAGCACTATATTAAGGAATTCTCACAGTCAACAAGGTAGATGGTACCACTGTCCCCATGTGGCTGATGAGGAAACTGAGGCTTGGAGAGGGACCCTGACTTGGCCAAGGTAACAACTATTAGTGAAACCTGAGGCTAGGACCTGAGGCTATTTACTCTAACTTCACAGACCAAGCTCTGCTTAACCAAAACCCATGCCTGTGCCCAGAAATCTGTATTTAATATGCCTTCCAGGTAGCCTTTGGATCACACTTTGAAAAACATGGCCCCAAAGACTTGGAGGCAGAAAAGATAGTCCAATGAACCCTGGACTCAGGTCCCTACTACTCCTCTCCAAACACTGCCCAGAAGAGGAGGAGAGAGAAAAACTTTAACAGGTGTATAACAACCCCTGGCATGTCGCATATGCTCAATTGTAACAGCTACTGAACTACTGTCATTTTTTTTATAGGTTATATAAAACCTATATGTCAGGTAAAGTCATTTTACCTATATTGTCCAGAAAATAACTTCAACTCTTAGCTGATTAGATTAGCATCTTCTTGCCCTAAGAAGCCAAGGGCTGGCCAAGGTGGGGTGGAAGACAGGGGAGCAGGGAACTGGTTCTACCCAGGGATTTGTTTATCAATCACTACACTACAGAATGAGCTATATAAGCCCCTCAGTCCTTCCCCACATACACATTTTTGTAATTATAAAAGTGGTCAAATATATAAAGAGAAAATAATATAATGGACCCTATATACCCATCGTCCAGATTCTAGAATATGAAGATAACATTTCGTTTTTTCTTTTGTGAAGATTTGTAAAGGAAATTGCAAATGACATCCCATTTCACCCTTACACAATCCAATATCTAACTCTAAAAAACATGGAGAGAAAAATCTTCTTAATAATAACCGAATGCACATGTTGAAAAAAATAATTCTACAGAGCTTACTTGATATAAGCCACCTGGCCATTTAGCCTGAAAGTCCATCCTGGAGGGGCAGAAGTCCCTGCAGACCATAGACATGGGACCTAATTAACCTGGCAAATAACAGGGTTAGCTTGACCTACCCACTGCCTGGCTCTCACCCTGAGCACAAAAGCCCAGGAGCCAAGGTTTTCCCTTCCACACCCATTCTCTGGAACCACTGGCCTGCTAGTCTTGTGTGGTCTGTTCATAGTGTATCAAAGAAGAAATCTCATCTGCTCAGATGTTAGGGAATCTGTGAGCTGCCAGCACCAGAAGCATCTTTATTTTAGAAGACTGAAGGAAGCACACGACGCTGAGCCCACTACATGATTCTGGGAGATTTTAGGCTGAGGAAAAGGCCAGAAAGTGAGGAGTATTTTGGGAAGAAGTTATTCCCTTTTATATCACTGGTTCTGTAAAAATCCTTTGTGTAGGTTAAACTGTGGTTTTAAATGAATTAGATTCCAGTTCTTCCATAAAGACAACTATAGTCTACAAAATCTTCCCTGCCTAAATCAAAAAAAAAAAAAAAAAGAATCTTAAAGAACCATGGAATCTACTCAAAGATGAGGAGGTAGCATGCTCTCATGGTTAACACAAAGGCTTTCAAACTGTCCCAATTTGAGGTAAACTCCACTTGTAAAATATGCTATGTGACCTTGATCAGGCACTGAGCTTCTGTCTTCTTAACAATCAAACCAGAAGAATAACATCCAGAACACAGAAATGCTGTTAGGATTAAATGAGATAACTAATGTGATATCCAAACCACTGTACGAAAAACAAATGCCTAATGAATGGCTGCTATAATTTGTTATAAATATTACTAAAATCTCAGGGATCACAGGGAGGGATGAGAAAGACTTCAAGTCATGAGCTTATTCCAATCAACCAATCGGAGATGCACAGAATTCTGTATTGAGAAAATTCAAGAGCCACTATCAGAACAGACCATAATTTTTCATACCTGACCAAGGCCAAACCATATCACCCTATGAACACAAGCTGAGAGGTTAACAACGCACATGTTCACCTACAATCACCTTTCAGAATCTGGTTACCATGACCAAAACATATAATAAAACATGTGGAAATAAAATTAAAATGTATGTTAACTAAATGGTGCTTACATGCACTAATTGCCCATTTTTATTTAAGGAGGAATTAAAATTATGGCAATTCTCAACAGGGTAGCTCAGCAGCCTGCATATACACTGAATGGAAATTTCCTTCTCTTAGCCTCTGTGCATTGCTTGAACCAAGTAACAGAAAACAGAATATTTTCGAAAACAACATGCAATGTAGTTTAAGTTCCTAGAATTTTACATCACGGAAGATATCATTTGAAATATAATAGCTGAATGCCTTCCTCCTTGGTACAGCTTGCTTCAGTGTATTGATAAAAACCAAGATTAATATGCAAAAGGAAATTGCAAGAAACTTGCCCTGCACCGGTCAGCATCTGGTACATGTGCATGCCCCTCCCTTTGAGAAAGAAGCTGCAATGGGAGAGTGAAAGTCTGGGTTTAGTTCTCACCCCACCACTTCCTTGCCATGTTAGAGTCTCAGTTAATGCACAGGTAACAAGAGGGTGACAACTGTCTGTTTCTTGTCTTTTCCAATGTTACAGAAATAGAAAAAACAAAACCCTATAAAGCTATAATGTTTCATACACATAACACCAAAACCGTTAGAAAATAAACTACCTGACAAATCATACAAATATGGTGTATACATGTCAAAAATACAATTGTTACACAACCAAATAATCGCCAAAATTGTGCATGTGTAAGATTCACTCATTCATATAACAGACATGTACTGTTTAACCACTGGGTGCCAGATATTGGAGTAAGTCTTAGGTATATGAAGAAAAACTACAGACTGGGGCAAAAGGCTACTTGCTTGACATGATTTTGCCCATACTCATGAAAATGGACTATTTGTAGGCTTGACTACAAAAACTTAAGTGGAATAATTCTGAGGCCACCTCCACATTCAGCAGAAGAGATAATGTGATCAATTAGTGACATCTGCCAGGGGCATAGGAATGGGCAAAAAAGAGAAGGCGGAACATGAGATGGAAAGTATGTTAAGACTATCTGCCGCCCTTGATTTAAGCAACGGGTCTAATGCTTTGTGTAGGTGTCATGTGAACAAAGCCTATCCAATACATTAAAAGTTTACTCTATAGTAAACTTGCATGTCCAGATAAATGTGTATATAATCTCATAAGGGACTTAGAGAGGGATGGAAAATATCTGCAATATAAATGCAGATTACCTTTATTACAAAATTGGATCATATTCTCATTCCTAGACTAATTTCCCATATCATAAAACCTATACTCAATTTTATAAATAGCATACAGCAAGAATCATAAATTCAGTTAATGCAGAAATTTAACAAATTTTTGATTAATAAAAGTGAGAAAAGACTGTTTCAGAGCAAGTATCTGAAAGGAGAGAAAAGGTTCTTTCTTTGAAGGCATGTTTTTTCCCTCTGACTCTATCTCCTTGGGGACATAACTAGAAAGGAAATAAATTTCACAGCTAATATATATGAAGTAATATGTTTAACATTATCCAATGAATTTATATGTACCTACACCATATCAATTTATCTAACATAAACTGTCACCTCCACCAGAATTCATTAAAACAATGTTATAGCTTCAGAATTAAATGCAATCTTTTAATTGGAATTTAATCTTAGTAGTTGGTGGATTTTTTTTTTTAATTGACAAACTGAATAACTCACTAGTTTGTTCTACAGTTCTGTTTGAAGAATTTAAAAGTGAATTAGAGATAGAGATTGGCTGGCCACTGCTGTGAGGTATTAGAGAATTTGGGGGGAGGGGGGTTAGAGGTTCTTTCATCATCTTCAGAACTCCTGCTGATTATAGGCAAGAAAAGGATGGACACTCTTGCTCTCACTATCCTGAATTACTATAGTACTAATAGATTCCATTACTTCCACATAAATGTCATATTAATTTCTGATCTTCATCACGCCACACAATGGTTTCCACCTCGCCCCCTAGCCAATTAGCTATGTGGAAAATATTCAGCCAATTACATTACTCCTATTACGTTAGGAACTGGAGAGATAGGCAAAATAAACGCCTCAAAAATACTTCGGAGATAAAATGTAAGTTGACACTGTCTTCACATGCTGGAGCCCAAGTTATACAATCTGATAGGCAGCTGCCAGCACTCATAACTGCTTATTAAATCTAGCCTCTCTTTATGGCGTGAGTGAAGATCTGTATTTTTACCAATATTAGGTTCATTGTGTTATAAAAGAGACCAAAATACTTAAGATCATTCGCTTCAGCTTATAAAACATATTATGTAGTTTATTAAATTGTTAAAATTACTTTTCAAAGTCAGAATTTCAGGGACTGGAAGTTTAAGCACAACAAAGTGGCTTGGCCCACTGATAGCTTCCAACACAAGGCGGCTCAGCAGGGGAGCCCATCAGCTGGCTTTCCTGTCCTAAAAAACCTTCTACCTGCCCCCACCTCTTCCTGGAAGCTGTACCACCACCACCCCACCCCAAAACCCATGACCAAAAAAAAAAACCCACACTCTTGAGTTTTATAAAAAAGCAAGGAACTCCCAGGCAAAAAGTTGCCCATTACCAAGTCATAAGTGAGAATTATTTTCCCCATTTTACCTCTTCCTAGTAGGTTGAATGCTATGAATTTGATTATGAGAGAGATCAAAAGAAGAACTGTGGGCAAATAAGGAAAATAAGTGGTGACAAAACAATGTCACATGATGCTTCCACTCTTATACCAGATCCAGCAGCAAGGGACATTTATTGATAGGAACAGTGCAATGCTATGACACAGACCAACAAACAAGCCTGCATATTTCCCATATATAGTCAACTCTTCTCAGGAAAACTCTAGGCAAATCCGGCTGTTATTATCACATTGATTAATAACACTGTGGCTAACTGCCTATTAAACATGCAGCACACTTAGTTGCCCTTCACTCTTGGAGTCTCATGATGTGTATCTGATAGGTAACAATATCAACAAAAGCTTTATGCCAGGGAAACAGCAGCCAACTCTGACTCCCTGCTGGAGAATGGTGGCATTAATGAAACACATCACTAAAAGAGAGACTCAAGTGCTTAGCCCATCTTTCTCTGTAGCCTGCCCCTCAGTTAATCTGTTACGCAGGCATGGTTATCACCATGGTTATCAACATAAATTGAGTACATTACCCATTTTCTGATCTTAAAACTTTGCTATAATGATCTACTTGTGCAAATATTTTATCGTACAGTTTCATTTCCTTGCATTTGAGTGGAGCGATTTGTGGTTCTGGATGCTGAGCCCTGTGACTGTGATCCTGTTCTACCATGAGGATACTTACCATGATACTACACTCAGAATCGGAATTCATTTCAAGCCTAAAAATTCCAAATTATCAGCTATAACAACTGGCATTTCTGTTGGTTACTCAAAAAAGTTCTAAAAGCCATGACAATGGAAAGACTGACTAAGGATCAGGTACATAAGGCACGCAAAGCCAGAGTACTACATCACACAGGAAGAGGATTCATCCTTTAAGCTAAACCTTAAAAGTGTGCTTGAGGGAAAACAAGAAGAGTGGAAAATCAGAACACATGCTCCAGTTCATTGGCTTTCAGGGACATCTCTTTCCTACTAAAAACATAGTGAAGAGATGTTTATTACAATCTGATAAATACAAAGCACTTCCATATTTATATAAAACTGGTATTCGACTGGGCCTAACAGTATGTTTTATCAATTCGAAGAAGATGACATTTTCATTACAGTAGTTTGGATTGATTTTTCAAATAGCAGGTCTTGCCCAATGAAATTAATGAATAAAATCAACTAGTTTTCAATAAATCCATTCATGTGGTTTTGTTAAATTTCATATATCAATTTTATGACAGTGAGACTGAGTCAGACTCTCTCAATTCTGAAGACAGAGATGAGAGGTAACCTCAAACCTGAGTTTGTTGCTATTTCAATATCTTCAGAATTCCAACCACTTCTATGAATTCTCATATGTGTATATTAGATAGACCCAGGCTTTGTTCTCAACTCTACCTGGATCCTCAAAGATACAATTTTTCACAATACACGCTATCTGCTCACTAGTCTACAGATTATTCACAAAAGTCTGTCATAGCTACATAGCAATGGAAAAACCTCTCACAGGTGTGGGAGCCAAAGAATTTGCCTAGGACCACCCAATCAGATGATCGAAGATCTCTAACAGATCTAAAATTCTATGGCTACATCAACTATTTCTTTTCACTATAGACATTCTTGCCTTAAGTGTTACTATTTAATATTTGCCTTATTTCTTGTCAGTGAAAGAAAGAATACTGTAAGGAAGATAGAAGACTTAATTTCTAACTCCAGCAAAATTGAATGCAAAGGACAAGTAGTCAGATAAGCTAACCTACATAGAAGTGAATTTTAGAGCCCACAGGTTCTTTACGGATCATCTGGTCTGCAATATTTGGGCAAGTTGCTTAACAAGGCTCTTTTTTGGAATCTATGAAAGAAGAGAAATTTGTCTAAATGTTCTCTAAGTATAAAATCTTTAAAACTCTGGCCTATGTATAATGAATGCATAAGAAGGTTTCAGAAGAGACACTTATCATCAGAAAAAGTTTACTAAATGGCATGAGCTGAATTTCTATATTTCTATAGTTGAGATAAGACAGAATCATTGATTGAAGAGAAAAGGAACAGATCCAATTCTGCCACGGACTTTACATCACAAACTCTATAGGTTTCAGCTACTCCATTTGTACAATGATAGGTTTTAAACAGGCAACTTCTAGGACCTTGTTAGCCTGAGAAATAGGACACCTACCTGCTTTATTTTAAAAACAGAAACTGAAAACAGAGACTAACTTACCCCATGCGAGGTAGCTGATAGGTCACCCAATTTCCAATACATTTTTCTTTCTACTTCACTTTACTTCCCTCTATTAATTAGAATCTGTCTGATATACAACTAAACTGAGACAAACAAGAAGGGCTTATACCAATAGTCCTTACATTAAATGCCATTCAATACAAAGCCTGAATAAAACCAACCTCACTTTATGACAAAGCTACGACCGAATGATGTCAGAGCATTTATCCAAAAGACCTGGACTCAACCAAATACTGTCTCTAATAAAAACAATTCACAATTGTTCATTCATTACTACATGGGAGCCATTGATTTCTTAGGAACATGATAGATGCCATCAAAATCAGATAATATATATAATAGGAAAAGATTACTGTATCTCTTCTAACCACCCCCCTGAAAATGACAATGGATAATTTAATGAGGTAAACTACGATAGAAGAAAATGTCCATGAGTCTTCCTAAAATATTTGAGCGTCCAAAGTTCCCAATTCTTTAGCTTTCTAATCATGAGGAAGGCTTGAGATGGGACCTTCTCAATGAACACATCAGACTTAAATTTTCTCTGAAACTCAAGATAAGGTCCTTCTAGTCTTATTTCATGGGGGTTCATTTTGTTGCCAAGTTGCAATGGACCAAAAAAGTAATACTCATTCAACTGTGCACGTGGCTCATAATTTGGGTAGTCCACCCTTCAGCACAGGGTTAAAAGAAACACGCAAGAAAAAAAAAAATTTTCCTGTGTCCTATTATGTCTTTTGTAAATCCTCAGATCATTCTAAGAGTTATCCAAAAAGATTACACCAGAACATGATAGAGTTTGTCCCTCCTTTTGAAATGAGAATCTCTCATCCTCAGTGCAATTGTTCTGACCAACTTAAGACTTTTATCAGTTTCCTGCACTGTGTAGGACCCTTTCAGCTGACTTTCTGTCTTGCGAATTTTCAGATGAGTAATCATAAATGTTCACTCACCCTTTCGGCCAGCAGGCATCACATCCACCCATTCATGGTTGACAGCAAATCAGAGAAGGGATCGAAGCCCTCACCATTGCCCAAATGTTTTGTTTGGAAACTGGAATTGTCAGCAAAAGCTCCTGGGACACTGTAACACAAAAACATTTTTTACACATAACGAAGATGTAACTTCTAAAACCACCACTTCCTTACACTTGAAAACAGCAAGACAGACATAGAATCTAGAGGTAGGGGAAAACACCTTTCAAATGAGGGTATGTCAATATATCAAGTGTGATGCTGTAAAATATGAACAGGAAATACTGTTTTGAAAGATACATTTACCAATTACTTTAATACATACACTGAAAAATTATTGTTTATTGCAGACTTTGTGCCAACTATATTACATATTTTGGCATTACAAAAACATTATTCCCCATTATAAAATGCTCTGGTAACAGTAAGCTGTTTTAACTTAAATCTTACATGGACAAATGTACCATTTCTTATTAAGTAATTATATTTTCCAGAGGATGAAAAAAACATGAAAATATTAGCTAATAATTTAAAATTATTTTTAAAATAATAATGATCAAAACTAGTAAAAGTGGTAACCATAATTTTTTTCTCCAAAATAATTCTAAAATGTTTACGAATTATATAAGAAGTAAGACTCATGAAGACTCTCCATCAAGAGAGAACATACTAAGTAAAGTGCAGACATAAAAGTGGAGAAGTCTAAATTCTGAACCCAGTATTGTCATCAATCAATTGCATGTCCCCAAGAAAGAGATATAACATCTTGGGATTCCAGTCTCTTTGTTTGCAAGGTCAGAGCATTAACTGATGCTCCCCAAATCCCTTCTACCTCTAAGCTTCTCTGTCATTTTTGGTAAAGCATACTTATCCTAAATAATCTAAAATATTAGCTTCTGCTTTAAACTCCCTGATTTAAAAAAAAAAAGATAGATTGATTGATTGATTGATTTTTTACCACAAATAACTCTTGTGTCAATCTGCCATTAACATCAAAAATGTGCTGTGGACAGAGGGTTTTTTGTACATGCAATAGAAGACTTCTCACTCTGGCACCAGTGCCCAATCCGGGTGAACAGACACCCCTGGTGGCTGACAGCATCGTCTGGGTTCCCATAAAAGGCTTCCATCCCCCTCCAGAGAGTACAGCTCCAACTCCTATAAAAATCTGCCCAAATGTATTATAGAAATGAGCGTCTATTAAACTTAAGTATGCAAGAGCATAACTTGGAGAGCTTTTTAAAATATTGATTCCTGGGCCCCATCCCAACTGATTCTGATTCAGTAGTTCTGAAGTGGAGCCTGAGATTCTGCATTTCTACCAAACCACCAGGAAATCCTGATATTGCCAATCGAGGACCACAGTTTGAGTACACATGATGGAGACCTATTTTCTAAACCCAAGCAGCCTTGAGACCCAAAAAAGCATTTCAAGGCTCAAAGGCTCTCCAAAGCCACTGAGTCATACAGCAAAATGAAGTGGGCAGAGGTTGCCTGCCATCTTTAGGATAAAATACAAACTTCTTTTTGTGGTATAGAAGGTCCTGCATAATCGGGTCACTTTCTACTGCTTTAATGTCACCACCAGCCACCAAACCAATCATACACTGTAACAGAGAGACAGGGGGACTTTCCTTCCATTTCAAGTAAGCCAAATATATTTCTGCCTCAGGAGTGATGCACTACACTGCTTTTCCAACTACCTGGAATGCCAGACCCTATTTGTTACACAACTGGCTCCTTCTTGTCACTGGGTCTTACAAGCAAAGGCCATAAGAAGGCTGACCTGCCTACTTTCAAACTAGGTCCCCAGTGACTCTCAGTGACATCATCCTATTTACTTTCTCCAGAGCTCTTGTCATAATCTATAAACTTTTTTCTCAATTATTTACTTGTCTTCCCCACTAGAATATAAGCTCCACAGATAAGAGGTAATCTCTCTCAGAAAAAAATGTCTGGCTCATAGAAGACACTCAATATAGATTTACTAAGTCAGTAAACACATCAACAATTGAAAAAGTTAATTCTTCAGCATTCTATAAAAATATAATTGCCATTTATTGAAAACTCACTATGTGCTGGATATTGTTTTTAGTATTTCACAACAGTTATTTCACTTAATTTGATTCTTACAACAAAGTTCATAGTAGAAACTCTTAATAAGTTCAATGTACAGAAAAGAAAAATGAAGCACAGAGAGTTTTTGTAACTTGCCCAAGACCACACAGTAGTAGGGGCTTGACTTCACAAAAATTGTGCTCATAAAAACTCAGTATTTTCCAGTCAATACACGAATACAGAAATTCTGAGTACCTATTTTGTATTAGACATGCTTCACTCAAGCTTGCTTGAGTGACTTTTGGCTACCAGGCCTTATAGAGGACACTTAACATTTCTGACCCTGAGCTTTCTTGTTCATACAGGGAAAGCTAAAGCACCTCACAATGACCAGGCAGATAATGCAACTAAGAGAAGTAGGCCAGGTGTCAAAGCCAGGTGTGAAGTAGAGAGGGTAGTGAGGAATGTAACAAGCTGGACAATCTGTGCTTTCTCAGCTAAGAGGGAAGCCAGTGTGAAGAGGAATTTCCATTCAAAAGGCTAATCGGCTCTCTGTTCTGCTTCTGTAAATATGCTTGCTGCATGGACTGTACTCAAAATTGACTAAAGACTCACGTTCCCTTTTGTTTGATCTGTCTAAGCAACAAATGTAATGTTTGTACCCTCTAGCAACTCCTGCACTTTGTAATTCAATGTAACTACCTGCAACCATAGCAACTCCTGCCGCTTTGTAACAGTCTGAGGACAAATTAACCAATCGGCCCATGCCAAAAAGGGTCTATTATAAGAAATGTTCCAGCTGAGCTCCCGGCCCAGATCTTCAGAGCGCTAGCTCCTCTGGGATCGCCAGTGTAATAAACCTGAGTTCTCAAACTCTCCAAGTGCTGCTTGGTTTCTCACCAGTCTAATTTTGATTTCTTTCTGCAGCATTTCTGAAGGCTCTAGTGAGATTCCAACCACGCTGGCCCTTTGAGCCACCGGATCGGTGACTTGGTCTTACCAGGGCAAAGGGGCTCTGAGATGAACGAAGAGGCATGCCGCCTGATGAGTATTCTGTGTTCTCTTTCGGACTGGCACCTCGACTCCTAGGATGGCTGAGCTCCCAACCAGACTCATAGGAGGGATAGACAAACTCACCAGGAATGGCCACAGGAAAAGGTAAGGTCCCAGGATCAGCCCCTAGTCAGGCCCCATCTCCAGACAGAAGAGGAGCTTGATCACCTCCTGGTCTTCAGTTAGAAGACATTGGTCAGGGTCTTCCCAGTGGGGAAGACATCAGGGTCTCTAAAAGGGAAGAGGAGACATCAGGGTCTCCCCAGTGGAGAAGACATCAGGTTAGGGCCTTCAAAAAGTGGGGAGGCCATGTTTTAACCTTGATGTATGAATCAGTGAATGAATGAGCAGCTTAGCCAACTTAATTGGTCAGGTACGAGTTTGTGGCTCCATAGCTAGGCACCCTTAAGGTCTCCTAAAGGCTACAGAGTCCAAGTGGGCTCATTCTGTGGTTTTGTGGTATACAGCATACGGTCCAGAGTGGCACTGTAGTAACGTCCAATCGTTAGTCATAAAGCTGGGTCCACTATAGCTAAGCATCACCCTAAGCTCCTTCATGACATGGCCAGAAGAGCATCCGAATGGTCTCCTCTTTGGAGGGGGCACCCACACTTGTTTGTCTTTGTGTCACCGTCACAGGGTGGAATGTGTTTGGTTAACAATGGGCAAAGGGAGGCCCAACCACCCTCCAGAGAGTAACCAAGCATCCTCCACGGGTTAAGAGGAGTGGCTGCCTACTCTCCACAGGACAGGTTAAGGAATGGTGGGAGGTTGCATGAAAGAGAGTGAGTTCTGAATAACTAAGATGTGGCCTTGCCACAAAGCGAGAGTTGAGCCTCAATCCGCAGTTCCGTGGCATACCTCATAAAGCGTAAGGTGGTATCACTGGATCTCTGTGAGTAGTCTACTCCAGTGATCCAGGTCAGGAGTTTATACCAACCCACCAATGCTAAGAGGTGCCTGAAATATCCCCAAGAAGGGTGTAGCCAGAGACAGGCTAAGCAAATGACGTCCTCTCCAAAGTTTCCCCAATCTTATCCCTCAACCCTCTATGTGGTATGAGGGCTTTGCTGGGATGAACGCCACGCAGCTACTGGAGGTCGCAAAAAAAGTGTTTGTAAACTGCGACCAGGAGGCCCAAAAGATAGCTAGCTGATGAGTGGATGAAACAGAAGGTGTCCCTGCTGGCAGCTGCATTAGGGAACCTGGATCCAGTAAAACAGACTGCTGCTCCCCCACGGAAGAGAGAAACCAAAAGGAGACCCCTACTTTGCTGAGACCAATGTGCCTACTACAAAGAGATTGGCCATTGGAGAAACGAGTGCCTTCATCATAGGAAAACGCCTCAACGGCCAAGAAGTTGGATCAACCTCGTAAAGGAAAGTACTAGCCTAAGCCAGTCGTCCAAGAGCTTATAGGCTGGGCCAAAGAACAAACAGACTAGGAATGACCAGGCTCCCTGATCCTAGGCCTCCAGGAGCCTACGGTCGCAAAAGAAGTAGGGGTCCAATCAATGACTTTTATGGTGGACACTGGGGCTGAACACTCTTTGGTAACCACACCTGTGGCTTCCCTCATGGATCGAACAGCAACTATCGTTGGGGTCATGGGGGATCAAGTCGCTTGCTCATTCTGTAAAGCTCGCTCATATCAGTTAGGGGGCCACCTAGTAACTCATGAGTTTTTGTACCTACCAGAGTGCCCTATACTCCTTTTGGGTAGAGACTTATTAACAAAGCTTGGAGCACAAATCACCTTTACCCTAGGGAAGCCCACCAGTCTCACACTGAGGAGCCAGCCTGCTCTAATGATGGCTGTGACTGTGCCCAGGAAGGAAAAATGGCACCTTTATTCTCTGGAAGGAAAACAAATAAATCCAACCAGTCTCCTAGAAGAGTTACTGCTGTCTGGGCAGAAAAGGGGACCCCAGGTCTAGCCAAAAATCACACACCCATTGTGGTAGACTTGAGACCGGGAGCCTCCTATGTCACAAAAAGACAATATCCAGTGCCGCAGGAAGCATGCCTAGGAAATTGAGGCAACATCCAGGGTTTACGTGATACTGGAATCTTAGCTGAGTGTCAGTCACCTTGGAACACTCTGCTCTTGATGGTCAAGAAACCTGGGGGGAATGACTACCACCCTGTCCAGGACCTCCACACCATCAACAATGCAGTGGTCACCATCCATCCAGTAGTTCCGAACCTTATACCCTCCTGAGTCTCTTACCTGCTCAAGCAAGCTAGTTCACATGCCTCAAACTTAAAGATGACTTCTTCAGTCTCTGGTTATCACCAGCCAGCCAGCCCTTGTTTGCCTTTGAGTGGGAAGACCCACACACCAGGAGAAAAACACAACTGACCAGGACTCGACTGCCACAGGGCTTCAGGAACTCACCCAACCTGCTTGGCGAAGCGCTGGTGGCAGATCTGGCTGCTTTCCCTGGAGAGACTTTGATCTGCACTCTATTCCAGTCCATAGATGACCTGTTGCTGGCTAGCCCCACACAAGGAGACAGCTGGAAAGGTACTAGAGCCTTACTGGCCCTCCTCTCTACCATGGGACACAAGGTGTGATGGAAGGAGGCTCAAATTTTCAAACAGGAGGTCAGATACCTTGGGTTCATCATCTCGGAAGGACGTCGGGCACTTGGACATGAAAGGAAACTGGCCATCTACTCTATAACTCAGCCAAACACCAAGCAAGGGGTCATGAATTCCTAGGGGCTGCCGGATTCTGTCGGATCTGGATACCAGGTTTCTCTGAGATTGCAAAGCCATTGTATGAGGCAACAGCTGGGTCTGGTAAAGACCCCCCGGAATGGGGCTCCAAACAAGAAAAAGCTTTCAGAGAAATAAAGAGACTCTTAACCAGTGCCCCAGCATTAGGACTACCAGATATGACGTGGGACTTTAACATCTTCATACAAGAGAAGAATCACGCTGCACTGGGGGTCCTCACACAAATAGTCGGGCCATGGCAGTGCCTAATTGCATATTTGTCCAAACAGCTAAATCCAGTGGCTATGCAATTACCTTAGCTGCCATGATAATCCTAGTCAGAGAAGCGGAGTAGCTTACGCTGGGACAAAATATAAATGTAAAGGTCCCCCATGCTGTAATTGCATTAATGAATAATCAAGGACATAAGTGGCTGACCAACACCAGAATAACTCATTATCAGGGACTGCTTTGTGAAAATCCATAAGTCCGCCTCGAAACTGTATGTACATTGAACCCTGCTACGTTTCTGCCTACTGAGGATGGGCCTCCCGACCACAATTGTGAGGAGGTCATGAATGAAGTTTATTCAAGCAGGCCAGATCTGACAGATGTTCCTCTTCAGAACCCAGAACTAGTATTGTTCACAGATGGAAGCAGCTTCATCCATGAAGGACAGCGCAAAACCAGCTACACAGTACCAGCTGAGCCTCTGCCGGAGGGCTGGTCATTGCAGTGGACCTAACTATGGGCACTCATTCAGGTGCTGTAGCAGGCTGAAGAGAAATGGGCCAATAGCTACACTGACTCAAGGTATGCCTTTGCTACCTTGCACATACATGGGGCTATTTATAAAAAGAGGGGATTACTGACGGCGGGAGGAAAAGAAATCAAGAACAAAGAAGAAATCCTCAAGCTGTTAGAGGCAGTCTGGAAGCCTTCTAAAGTGAAAGTTATTCACTGCAAGGGCCACCAGAGAATAACTGACTCTGTCAGTAAGGTAAACTGACTAGCAGACCAAGCAGCTAAGGAGCCTGCCCACCAACCAAGTGCCACAATGGCTCCTAAGCCAATCTCCAAGGTTCTCCTAGCACCAGAATTGCCTCTATCCCCAAAATACACTAAAGCAGAAGAACAATGGGCTTCAAGCGAAGGGGAAACCAGGAGGAAGAAGGGCTGATGGGAGCTTCCAGATCAGAGACACTTTATTCTCGCTGCGCTGGCAGTTCAGCTAGTAAAACAACATCATGAATTAACTCACCAAGGGAAGACTTCTTTAGGAAGCCTTTTAGGCCTCTATTTCATACCCAGACTCCCAACCCAGCAAGAAACAATGCTGGCCAAAGGCAAGGTCTAATCCAGGGGTGCAAACAATTGGAACTATACCACTCGAAGACATAGAAGTGGACTTAATTGAAGTCGAACCCTGCCAGGGCCACAAATATCTGCTTGTGTTAGTTTGCTACACTGGATGGGTTGAAGCTTTTCCTACACACACTGAACAGGCACAAGAAGTAGCTGGAGCTTTATTAAGAGAAATTGTTCCAAGATATGGGCTACTCCTTTTTATAGGATCAAACAATGGACCTGCCTTTGTGCTTAAGATAGTTCGGATCTTGTCCAAAGCTCTAGGAATCAAATGGAAGCTCCACACAGCCTACAGGCCACAGAGTTCTGGGAAAGCTGAGCACATGAACATGGAGTGGATCCTCAAAACCACTCCAGCTAAGCTTTGTCAGGAAACCCATTTACCTTGGATTGATTTGCTGCCTTTGGCTCTACTCCGAACGCGATGCACCCCAAGGCCTTCAGGCTACTCCCCTTCTAAATCCTTTCCGGGAGACCTCCCCAACTGATAGGGAAGTTAAAAGGAGACCCTCAATTAATGGCTGACCTAGAAATATCCCAACGCTTTCAGGCCTTAGGGAGGATCCTCCACCACATCACCCAGGAAACCTTAAAAGATCCCCTATCCCTATAGGGAACTGGGTCCACCCCTTTCAGCCAGGAGGTGAAGTATGGGTTAAAGACTGGAAGAAGGAGCCACTCCAGCCGAGTTGGACAGGCCCTCACACTGTTATATTAGCAACTCCCACTACTATTAAAGTTGAAGATATCACCCCGTGGATCCACCACACCCAGGTAAAGAGAGCAGCACCCTGGAAAAACGGGAGACATGGACTTCAGAGCCTCTTCTTGATTAGCTGCTCTGAATCACATTCTGGAGGCAGCAGAAATCCACCTGAGATCTTCAGCCATGTTCTGGCTACCCTGGAAGCTGGCCAGTCTATGCACGGCAGAAACTTGAGGATCAACCGTCCAGACTGTCCACATGTATTATTGTCCTCCTGTAACCCTAACCCCCTTTATTATACTTGTCTTGCTCCTTGCTTTATTTCTGGCCTTGGTAGCACCCTCAAATTGAACTCTGAGTCAAAGAATCACTTCAGCCCTAACCTATTTAGTCTACGTCAGGATTCTCTCAATTCTTACATATTCAGGCTAAACTCCCTTTGGTACATTTTTACGGTTCTACACTGTCTGACCATCATTAGTTGTTTTGGTAATTCAAGTAGGATGGCACCCCTAAGGACTATTTTCCTTCCACGTGTGTGGCACCTATCTCCCCACTTCTTCTTTCCCTTGTACGCACTGCATGCAAAGGTACAGGATAGGGTCCAACACTGCCACCGGCTTTACTTCCATAACTGGTCTACCCACAGAGTGTAGCCTAAATGCCACACTCTGCACTCACTGGGGATTCAAATATTGGATGGGGTACATAAAAGTGAAATCTGAAAGTGTCCTATCCTGTCAAGAACCTGAAAAATTAGAGGAAACTTGGCCATGCTGGCAATTGTCCTCAGGCGAGGAAAAGGTCCATAACCAAGCAGAGGGCCCAGCAGTTGGAGAAAATGTCCAATTGTTGCATAATTCAACCACACCTAAATCTACACTGTCTCCTAGGCCCCAAAGCCCACCAATGTACGATCAGCTAAAGGTCACCTTGAGCCAAAGCCTAGAGAAGAACCTCTTTATTGACCTAGCTGAGAGGATAGCCCATGAACTTGGTGTTACTAAATGCTGAGTGTGTGGAGAAGCACTCATGAGCGAGGACTGGCCTTGGAAGGGAACTAGCCTAGATGCCTTTTACCTCCTTCAGTGGAATCACACGGTGGTTCAACATAAAG